>NCVS01001296.1:0-32755 GCA_003055095.1 Goniozus legneri
CCGGTGCAATTTTAGAGGGTAGTTATCTTTCACCCTGTATTTCGAAAATATCGAAACAGTAAAAGAAAGATCAGTAGTTATTTTAAGCTGAAAGAAAAGAAACAGAAAAAAAGAGTCAAAAAGGTAGGTAATTTGGAAAAAACAAAGATAGCTTGAGTGCTGCGTTTGGTGCAGCAGATGGATCAAAAAGGTAGAGGTAATCCAGGTAATAAAAGAGGGAAAAAGAGAAAAAAAGAGCTATATGAGCTATTAATGTAATTAATAATTAACTACTTATTAATAAATTAATCCAAATTGAATTAATATGAGCAGGAGAGTTAATAAGAGTTCCGAAATTCTTCAAAAAGGTAGAGGTAATCCAGGTAATAGAAGAGGGAAAAAGAGAAAAAAGAGCTATACGAGCTATTACTGTAATTCATAATTAATTACTTATTAATAAATTAATCCAAATAGAATTAATATAAGCAGGAGATTCAATGAGAGTTAAGAAAGAGTGAAATAGTTTGAGCTCGCAGAAAAACGTCCGTTCAACAGGAGAGTTCGAAGGAAGTGAGCGTAGATCAGCTGAGCTCCGATCGCCGAAGTTCGAAGCCGAACGTTCCTAAGAGATAGAGAGAGAGCGCGCGCAAACACTGTGCCGCGCCAGCGAGAGCGAGCGAGAGCGCACTTTCAACAGTGTCATCAAGCGTTAGAAACACGCACGCACTAACACAAGTGCGCAATATTTTGAAGTAGCGAATAACACGCAAAAACTGTTTCACTCGAGCAAACAAGATAACAGAAACTCGTATAATTATTTTTTCGAAATAAAATAATAAAAATTTTTCGAAAATTGATTTGTGCTCATAAAAACCGCATTTGCAGAAAATTTCAATAAATTCAGCGGCACAATGTAGCACAAACCTAGCACAATTCAGTGCAATTTTCATTTTTCAAAAATTCAAAAAAGGCTGGGTTAACAGTACCTACATCGGTTCCACGTATTTCGGTGTAGAAAAATAATTTCATCAAGCAAAATTAGTTTGCAATTAAAGGTCAGTGATTGATGAATGAAATAAATAACGAAATATTGAGAATGCATTACTGTATATGAATACGGTAGTACATTTTCATTATACCGCAACTTCATAACCTCACTAAGTATAATCCTTTTCCTTAACGTTTCTAATATAAACCTTTTATATAATTCGAAATAAGTAGACAAATATTTATCATAAATGTTTATTTGAATGAGTTTCTATTCATTTTTAAAATGAGCATGAATATTTGGACTATTTATTTCAAATTTTATAATAGGTTTTTATTGGACAACATAAAGTAAACGATGCAAGATTGTATTTGTATGTGGTAAAAAAAATTCTTGTACATTTTTCAGATTTCTTTCATAGTGATTCAAACGTTTAAGTACGTTCTAATATTGACAGGTGATCGTTCTCTAGAATATTATTATTCTACTAATATTTATTCGATTAAGCATTCATCACAGCAAGTATAGTTGTATTTCTGTGTCATATCTCTTTTATTATTATTGTATTTGGGGCGTTTCACGTCAAAGGGCGTAGCCGGATTAATATATGAAATTTGCCCCCGTGGCTTTTTTGCCTCACACTCCGGGGATCGATTTAGTGTCGAATGAAAATAATTCACACCAATTTTTAGCTCTTTAACCCCAGCAGTTTGCGAGACTTTTAAAGAAACCTGTTTTTTCGATTTTATTTTTATTTTCATAGTAAAATTCAAAATCAATCAATGGTGATTTTTTCTTAATTCTTAAACATCCAAGGCATAAGAACAAAATATGATCATCTGTTTTAAACGAAAAGCCGATTTTTGGCGGACGAAAGAAAATTTAAGTCTATTTTTTTTAACCTTCTTGAAATATGTCAGTCACCAAAATTCGTCAGAAAATGTCTTTCATACTCTTCGACACTCAGGAATTTTTTTGAATTTTTTAAAGTGGTGGAACAATTTGAAAAAAATTAAAAACTTATTTTTTTCCCAAAATATCGCCTTTTAACTAACTCATATTTTTCCTTAGTCTAATGAACTGGTTCCACTTGTAGCATTCACAATTTTTATCCTACGGCAAACGAAAAAAATTTTTACTTTAATTATACAGTATTTGTTATGACCCATCGTAGGATTCTTTCAAAATTCTTATTTTTTACCGAATTACAGATTCTTTAAAAAAATTTTCATTTTTCACTCACTTTTTTATTTGTTTAAATGGCTTTAAAAGAATAATTAATCATTATTAAGAATAAATCCTACGATGGGTCGAAATAGATATTTCAACGAATATTCTAACGAAAAATCATGCAGATCGAACTAAAATTGTAGGAGTTACACCTGGAACCATTTTTAAAAAATTGTCTTTGCGGACCTCTGTGAAGTTGGCACTACATCAGACGCAAGAAAGAGTTCTGATAAGAGTGCTGGTTACTTTTTCAGATTTTCTAGAGTTCTCCGTCATTTTTTCATCGAAAAAGTAATTCACCTTAAAAGTTATAAACAAATAAAAAAATTGATTTTTAAAAAATGAGTTCCGGAGAGTTCTGGTTAGCGTTCTGGCTTTCTCTTGCTATTCCCTAGAGTTCTCTGTAAATTTCAGCCGAGAAATGTATTTTCAACAAAAGTTATAAAGTAATTAAGAAAATGAATTTTTAAAAAAGATTTCCGAAGAGATCTGATTAGCGCGCTGGCTTCTTTCTTTGTTCCGTAGAGTCCTCCACAAATTTCGATTCAGTAATATAATTGATAAAAGTTTTATAACTCTCCAAAGACTTTTTATTCAAATGATTACATATTAAGCTAATCGTTGAACAATAGACTTCATTTTCAGCCTCATATGCAACAAACTACGTTTTTGGTTTGAGTTATTATTCATATTGTTTTATGGGAGAGTTAAATGCACGATCTTTTGGAGTGGGATATGGTAAGTACAAAAGTAATCATATTTTTATTTACTATCCTCTGGCATTCAGTTTTTGGAAAGGAAATTATTATTTTTCTCAAGTAATAATTCGCAATATTTGCGTTTAGTTTAATTCGTATAATAAGTCGTATAATAAGTTTAATTCGCGTAATAATTGATAGTTTATGTAAAATTGTTATTATATAAAGAGTTTTAAAATTGTTTCCGAAATGAAATTATTTTTACTTTTCTGTTAGACTTTTACTTCATGAACAAAGAACACAGGTAGGTGCTCATTTGGAAAAAGAATCATGACAACGAATATGTCAAACGTAGTTTACAATTTTTATATTTCTGAACCGAAATTTGCAGAGAACTCTAGGGAATAGCAAGAGAAAGCCAGAACGCTAATCAGAACTCTTCGGAACTTTTTTTTTAAAGTTTATTTTTTTAATTGGTTAATAACTTCTTTTTTAAATACATTTCTTGACTGAAATTTACAGAGAACTCTAGGAAATGGAAAAAGAAATCCAGAACGCTAACAAGAACTCTTCGGAACTTCTTTTTTTCAAGTTCATTTTTTTAATTTGTTAATAACTTTTATTTAAAATACATTGCTCGACTGAAATTTACATAGAACTCTAGGGAATAGCAAGAGAAAGCCAGAACGCTAACCAGAACTCTTCAGAACTCATTTTTGAAAAATCAATTTTTTTATTTGTTTGTAACTTTTAAGGTGAATTATTTTTTTGATGAAAAAATGACGGAGAACTCTAGAAACTCTAAAAAAAACCAGCACTCTTATCAGAACTCTTTTTTGCGTCCGATGTAGTGCCAACTTCACAGGGGTGCTTTGCGGAGGGAGCTATAACACATTTGTTATTCAATTTTCTGGCTTGAAAATAAATTATTTTATAGTTAATAGTAATATTGATAAAACCCGCATATTCATTTTTACTTATAATGTTTCATTTTCTCTCAAAAAAATTATAAATTTCAGAATTGTTTTGGGACCTCAAAGGTGGCGTAACCTCTTAAAAGCTTTTGAATGGACTCTAGTTTTTTAGAGAATTTTTTCAAAAAAATCGATTTATACAAACAGCTTTAAAAATTCGTTTTCATTGAAAAATAGAAAAAAAAGTATGAAATCTTCAAGGAAGAATTTTTAAAAAATTGTTTTCGAAAACTACGGAAAAAACAAGTAGTTAAAAAGAAAAAATGAAATCGGTCAATTTTTGGAAGATCATTTCCAATTTTCATTTTCATTTTTTGAAGGAAATGAATACGCTGTCAAATGAATGTTCTCACTATAGTTTTAATATTACTTGTATTATTCATGGATTTCTATGTATAAACAATTTATGCCTTCTTCCTTCAATGGAATTAGAGTATTGTTTTACAATCAAAGTTTCATCATCATTCGGTTTTACACAGTAAATTTTCTGTGTTCCTAAGACTGGCTTTGCCTGAGCATATCGAAACTGTAGATTATTTTTTACCTGTTCGTAATCTTTCTTTGTTGAATATTTAACTTCGATGTTCGGGATGTTGTTACGTTGTGATGCCCATTCAAAGAGTTCTACGGGCTTAGTGATTTGCCTGTTGTGCGGTAACTGTAAGCTCGCTCGTGATGCTAATCTTTTCACTCTTCCTCCGATTCCATCGCAAGGACCCTTCCCGTGTGCTGTTGCAAAAAAGTGCCTCTCAGCACTTATACCAAAATCTACCTTGTGCCAGTAAAGATTCACAAAATTTTTTACGTTTTTAAACTGCTGTGGCGCGCCATCCGAAAAATAGTACAATTTTTTTACATTTGGCGACCACGATTTAATAAAGTTAATAACGAGTTTAATGAATACGTGAACAGCATCAGCATCGTGAACAGTACAGTCGGATATTATAACAATACTCTTATGACATAATTCATTTTCTTTTCTAAAATATATTACAACAGGAAATATAGTTGCCTGATTATTGTTCTAATGAAAGCCATGTGCTTCATCTTGGATAACGAATGCATAATTCTCAGAAAAATCAAAAATAATGATAAATTCATCTAGACCTAACGATTCTTTTTTGTGCCTTAAAAATTTTGCTTGTTCTTTTGCCACGAACGCGTGAGGCAAAAAAGTAGCAAATTGTGAACAAAAATCTTCAATAAACTCGAGTGAACTTTTTGTGAATGTTTCAAGACTTGTGCGAGGATTAGCGACCCAGTGTTTGAAAGTGATCTCATCAATAAAATTGTCATCAAAAGCATTCGTTTACAGTTTATCAATGCCCGGACAGTCTGAACATTTTCCATAATAACATTCTGATGATGGATTTTCGCAGATGACAATTTTAATGCAATCCTGATAATCTCGTAAAGGCAACTGAAGATTTGTTGTCAATGTCGCTAAATTACAATCTGTAAATAAACTCGACCACTTAAGCCCAATAGAGGAAATATGTGTGCAGGATCTTTTTATCACTTATAACGACGTTTTCCACCTCCCCGGGAATAGATTGATAGGCACAGACAATATAAAACACAATACAGACCACCGATAATATCCGTATAAGAGTAAAATTATACAGATATCCACAAATTCATAGAGACGAAATTTCCAAACAAATTAACGAGATGCTAGAACAGGGAATAATTCGTCATTCGAAGTCCCCGTAGTGTTCACCCTTATGGGTAGTAGGAAAAAACCCGATCTGAAGAGAAACAAACGTTAGCGAGTAGTAATTGATTTTCGAGCACTAAACGAGAAAACCATAGGCGACGCCTACTCGATTCCAAATATTATAGACATATTAGACCAGTTTCTCAGAATATGGACCTATGTGATAATTTTGCTTTTATCAATTGTATTGTATATATTTGGCTATCAAATATCCAATGTACATGTAGGATTAATTAGTGTATGATGTGAATGAATCGTATTGTATTTCAATCGTAAAATATGTCTTTTATTGTAAAGTCGAATAATTTATGGATACATTTTGATGAAATTTTCATATAGTTTTTCTTAGGAAAGGATCGTCTATTAAAGAACATCAAAAATTAGTAAATATAAAAATTTTATTTGAAAAAAGTTCAATAATAAACATGCGTTACGTTAATGATGTAAGGCCACGAGCTTAGCTGCGGCATCTAAACACTGTCCGGCGGCTACTCTTCAAATGGCTGTAACTCAAAACCTATTTGAGATATCGATTGGAAATTTTGGTATGTTACTCTTCGTTTACGTTATAAGCATATCAATATTGCTGGAGATTTGAATTGCTCTCTCCAGCGTGAACAGGATCACAGGGAATACAGGAAATCTGTATGACCCGATTCAGAACATCCATCGTACTGCCTCAGCGACTTTTAAAATTGTTTGTAAAAACGAGGAAGACACGAAAATTGTATTCGCAAATATTGAAAATTGTATTAAATATCATCGTAACGGGAGAGGGTATTTTGGAGTTGAGAGAATGAGAATTAAAATTAACGCCGTTTTATTTGATACTATTGATTTCTGTATTGACAAATTAGAAAAAATTAAAACAATTTTTGAATCGTTAGTAGGCGAACGTGAAATCATGCTGAATAGGCCATTCAAACAAATTGATGTATCCAATGTCACTCCAAATGCGGATAGAGAAAGTTCTTACGGCTTTTCATGGTTTGTCCAATAATCCCAAAATCAAAGAAACAAAGGTTATTGGTATTTACCAAATTGATATGGGTTCTGCTAGGGTGAGATTGTCAATTCCGCTAGGCGTATATCATGAATTAGGCGACATCTCCATGGTACGTTTCGCCGTCGGAGTCTCGATGTGCAGGCTAGTAGAACAGGCCAGAAGGATGATTAAATGTAACTCATGTAACATGCTTGGGCATTTCGCCAGAGATTGCCATGAAAGAAGGCCTAGAGGCCCGGTACAATGTAGAATCTGTATGTTCGTCGGTCATACCGTCAGAGATTGCAACATGCGTGGTGCTCATTGATTTATTATATTTATAATTTGTTTATTTTGACTATTGCCTGTTGTTTTTTTGTAATAGTTTATAAAATGTTTATTATTCAATAATAATAATTTTCACTGTTCATTCAATAAATAATTGGTTATTTATTAATCTAGGATGTTTGCTATAGTCGAAGGGATTTTGTTACCTTGTTATTTTATTTTAATTCTTTAATTGATAGTTATCTAGTATTGTTTCTCGACTAAGGGCACACTTCTATTGATGATTTGGTACCTTTTCCCTGCGCGATGTAGGAATGAAATATTAATAATCTAATACTTACCCAATGGAAATTGGTCAAAACGTACTTTAAATGATTCTTACCATTTGGATCAACAATTTGCATCAATGAGTCCTTACGAACATCTCTCTTGCCCTCTCAGTGAAAGCAGGTCATCGTCTCTTTCTGATGTGAGACCGATTGCAAACTTGTCTGAGCTTGTTCGGAAATCTTTCCGAAGGTTTTTTCTCTAATCCGAGATCATATCGATCTCTTTATATCTTTAATCATTGTATCAATTATTTAAAAGGATACAAACTAGAATTACAATTCTTAATCAATTTTGTGAGCTCATTAGTTTATTTCGGTTCTTAGGAGCGAATATGAACTTAAAATGCTCAAGCAAGGTTCAATTCTCTTGCTGGTATTTCAAATCCCACTTTAATCTTTTCTTTGAATTTCATATTTAATTCCAGAAAATAATCATTATTTTTTGAGAATTGTTATTGAATTTGAACCGTCAGCTGGCGGGCTCGCTCAAGCGTAACAGTTTTTCGTTGTTATTCGTGACGTCAAATTAGCTTGCCCTTGTATTAGTGGTATACATGTGCCTAATGCTCGGCGGCGCTGTTGCTAGTGCGCTCTCGCTCACTTCCGTTGGCGCGGCGCGATGTTTGTTCGCGCTCTCGTTCTAGCGCACGGGAGCGCTCAGCTTCGAGCTCCGGCTCAGCTGTTTAACGATCACTTCGCTCGAACAGCCTTACGATTCGGACGCGCTTTTCACGCATTCTTCGAAATTCATCATTCTTGGATAATTCGAGATTTTATTTCGGTATATCAATCGCTCTCGCTAGCTTTGCTAGTCTTCAATATTATTCTAAAATAATATCGCAACACGCTCGTCATTAGCTCTTAATATTATTTCCTTTATTAAGAGGAATGCACTTTTCCTTATCTGCTTACCTGGATCACCTTACCTGCTCTTCCTTCGGTTGCACCAAACGCAGCATTCTCAGTATTCCTGCACTTACATACACTTTCCTCGGATTCTCCTGTTCTTTCTTTTTGTTTGTTTTTTTTTATTTTACACGGTTTTGTTTATTTAATTGAATAAGATCCAGCTCTACGCTCATTAGTAGCATTTGCTTTAAGTAAAACAAAACAGAGCTATCCAAGCTGATGGAGCGCGCTGTTCTCGGACAGGTTGACTCCTACTTGCGTGCATTTAACATCTTAGATCCTCGGCAATCTGCCTATAGGCCAAACTTGAACGCAGTCGGCTCTCCTCAGAATTTGAAATGATGTTAGTCGTGCTGTTGACGGTCGGCAGGTCACGATCCTTGTCCTGTTTGATTTCAGCAAAGCGTTCGATACAGTCTCGCATGCGCTACTTTTGCGTAAATTGCGGGCTGCCGGTCTTGATGATAGCGCGCTTTCCTGATTCGCCTCTTATTTGACTGGCAGGACCCAGGCTGCTGTGGTGGGTGAGGATGGAGAGCATTCTGAGTGGCTCCCTACCAACCTTGGAGTTCCGCAGGGTTTCAGGCTCCAGTCATATGATCTTCGCTGATGATCTCCAGATCTACCGGCATTCTTCGCCATGTGATTTGTACAGGGCTCTTCGAGAGGTGAGTCGAGATGTTTCCGCGGTGTCGGAGTACGCGGCCGTGAACCGTCTTCATCTTAACGCGGCCAAAACTGAGGTGATGCTGTTGGGTAGTGAGGGACACCTCTGAAGCATTGATTCCGCTGGGTTACCATCATTGCGCATCGATGATTGTGCCATTCCGTTCGTTCATAGTACGCGGAATCTTGGGGTGGTCATGTGGTCGGATTTGTCGTAGTCCGACCAGGTTCGTGCCGTCTCTCGGAGGATTCGCGCCGTTCTTTACTCCTTGCGTTACCACAGGCATGCACTTTCTACCGACCTGCGTGTGTTGCTCATTCGAGCCTTGGTGCTGCCTTATTTGGACTATTGTTCTATCCTCTTGACCGGGCTACTATCCGCGCTCGAGATTCGGCTTCAGCGGACGATGAATATTCCGATACGGTTCATCTTTGACCTCGGATTCGGCGATCATGTTTCACCCAGGCGAGTCTCTTTCTGCTGGCTTACGGTGCGTTCCAGGAGGGATTACTTGCTTGGTGTCTTGGTTTTTGAAATTCTACGTGGCAACGTAGAATTCCGGACTATCTCGTGTCCATTTTTTCGTTGGCTGATCGGTCGCGCCTTAGGTCGGAGCGTCTTGCGTCGTCGTCCCATGTGTTCCAGATCCCTAATCCACGTACCTCAGCTTTCCAAAATTCCTTTTCCGTTTATACAATGTCGTTCTGGCATTCCCTGCCGTCTGTCCTCACTTCCTCTCCTTCTTTCGCAATTTCTTTTCCTCGAGGTTCGGAACAATCCTTCCGATACGAACTAAGCACCATTAGTCTTAGAAAAAACGAGCACATGCTCAAATATATAAGTCGAGTAAAGGACTTACGTTTCGCCATTTTAAACGTGGAAGAAACCGCAATGCGAGACCTAAATCCCCAAGATAAAATAGAGATAAATAAATTTGTCTTAAATTCATTTATCGAAGGACTACCCGACGAAATAAGGTTAGCGCTACTATTCAAAAAATGCGACACTTTGGAGATCGCGTTCCGGACAGCTGTTGACGAGTTCAAGAGGAAAAAACACGAACCTTGTCGGCTAAGGGAGGGGACCACAAAACCTAATCAGAAACGCCCCGATAAAGTTAAATTAGGAGAAAACGCTACAATTTGTAGTTACTGCGGAAAATCCCGCCATGCAGAAGATCAATGCTACAAAAAAGAGCAAAAAAAAAATGAGAAAAAAAAAGAAAAATGTATATCAAACACTTTATTTATTTATATACGACTATTGAAAGCTTTGAGTCACGACAGATATATTTTTATGGAACAATCCGATACATTTCTGGACAAGACAACGCTGAATAAAATCATTAAAATGATATATCCAAGCAGTCAACCTTCTGAAAAAAGAAAAATGTATATCAAATACTTTATTTATAGTCAGCGAAAACAATTGGAAGACATCGTTATGAATACACCAGAACACGAGCTGAAGGATAACATCAATCTGCCAAGACCTCCTGGAATACAATTGGAAGATCGAATCTTCCGAATTGCGACGGACGAAATCAGAAAGTACAAAGTACAGTACATAAATCAGAGGACGCTGCCCCATATAATAGTAAATAATATAATTGTACGAGTGTATGCGCGCCCCAAATTTTTAGTCGAGTGAAAAGATACCTGATGCAAAATCGTGACGGGTTCGCGATAATTACTAACGATAATAACTTTAATTTCAACGAAATAACTTGAATTAAAATGTAACTTGTATTTTCGCTCAAGATTCAATAGCGTGTCAATGCTCTATGAGGTTCTGAGAGAGAATGACATTTGACATTCTCATAAATAATATCGTTACCAGGACAATCCCCTGGTAATCGATAATAAGTTACAACATTCATTTTGTTCCCGAGCGCAACTTCGCGCTTTACAAAGTTCCATGTTTCGAGTTCTACAATTACTTCAAGTCGTAGCTGTCAAAATTAGTGACTAACCTCACGGTTACGTCACACCTCCCCCCTCACTGAGGTAGATCGTGAAGTAGAGATTTCAAGCTTTGAAACGCTTTTTTTAGCAGCTCGATCCGATCATTTTCAACAAAGTTACAGCCAGTTGAAAATCACTTGAAAATTTGGGAAATTTTTCTGATCCCTTAATTTTTTCCCCAAGTGTATTTTTTTCTTGAACTATTTGCTTTCGGCACTTCAAAAACATAATCGTTGCCAACTAAAACTCCAGCCATTTTCCTGTATTTTAATAACATCTTAATGTACTCAACTATTCCTGGGGAAACAGAAACAGAAACAGAAACAGAAATAGAAACAGAATAGAAACAGAAATAGAAACAGAATAGAAACAGAATAGAAACAGTTCTTGCAAGTTTCCCAGTTAGTGTTACTCTAACATATTTTTTGCGTATTTCATCGCTTCACTGGATAAGTTCTTATATAAATCTTTGTTCAAATCTGTATCCAAACTTTGTTTGACGTCATAATCTGAGATTTTTAAGCGTTTTATTTCTCCAGCTCTTCTCTTGTTAAAAATTTGTATCAAAGTTAATGTGCATTGGTTCAATAACTTCCATGCTGAAGGGCCAAATTCATTCTTCAATGTTTCGTAATTCTGAATTTTGATACATTCTGTTCGTAATTTCTTTGCCATATTTTTAATCGATCCAGTCAAATTCTGTACAACTGCTGGTGTTTCGTACCACATTGTATTATTATCCCATTTTACGACTGTATGTAATGCTGTGACCGCAAATTCAAATCTTTGAGCAACTAAAATTAATTTGAAGTCATCTGTACTGGGATCAATATTTTTCACAGCTAATTTGAATCGACCAAATAGGCGAAGTTGCGACCTAATTAAGTCATGTTGATGTTCCAAGCTGTGTCTTAAACAAAGCTTGTTTCCTTATAAAATTATGAGCTCGTCATATCTTATTGTGTTTGTTTAAGGCTCCTCCCCCCATGGTGCGTCATCTTGTCGTAGTGAGGAAGCTTAGCAACCTCCTTTTACAAGTACCGATTCAAAATATACATGCTGGTGACGAGTGTGAGGATTTCTTGTCGGACCATACTGCTGAGAGGAGTAAGATAATCGAAACCATTGAGCCAACTCTTGTGGACTCTTATGTGACAGCCGCGAAGGAAGTTCGCTCGCGGCTACCACTAAAAGGTGAGTTTATACAAAAATTGCAAATTTTATCTGCAAATTATGCAATTTGGAGTCCAGAAAGAGAAATAACATTCACTGATGTGAATTACATAGAGAGGAGAATTGGCGGCTTCGATGAAGAAGGACAAAAAAAATGAATTCATGGTTCTTTTCTAGTTGGGAAAAGAACCTACTTGTACGATGTCAGGCAAACTACCTCCCGGTACCGAAGCTATGGAAGTTAGCTCTTCCGACCCGCCGCCGAAAGGTGATGGTAAGAAGAAGCAGAATAAAGGGTATGTGCAAAAGCCACGCCCAGGAAATAGTCGACAACAGCACGATGATCGCTTTCGCGTCAAGGTCGGAAAGAAAGTCGAGCATGACTTCAGACAGGCACGTGACGCCAAGTTCACAAATAATTTACCTCGATTCGATGATTTATCTCTCTCTCTCTCTACCTACCAACTTTTCACAACGACCAATGACACCAGTATCTAAACGGCTTTCCTTTGCTTCGATAGGAATTGGATTAACTGTCTCTGAGATCTACAATCGCTTTTCCGGAATATTCCGTGATTCTATGTGTAGTATATATGCTCTATATAGAGTATCAATAGCGCAGCTCGATTTACGACGCGAGTCTGCTACACAAACGGGTATTAACGTCTACCCAGTAAACCGGTTTATCTCACTCCATGACGAAAGAGGTTCACGACGTTTTGAAAGCACACCCGGATAACTTCAAGGTGATTGCCTACATAATAGAAACCTACGGCAGGTTTAAGTATCGAGATGTAGATTACATCACCACAGTACTGGACGAAGATCACCCGTACTTCTTGACTTTCGGCAAGATCCGCTCAGCTATCCGTTGGTTGGGAATTGATGACGCAGATGATCTCGAAGAGCGCCATGAGTATCTTAACAACTGTCTCAAACACCGAGACAAAAAACAATGAATAACAATAAATGGCTGCTCTTTAACAAAAAATTAACACCTTAAGAAAGATTTGCAATCTCTGATGATAAATTTGACGGAATGTGGAAAACAATATCCCTCAAAGAAAATTCCAATAGGTCTTTAATGTTCCCAAATCTCCGCAATCAAAGGCTTGCCGAATTCCAACGCCGATTTCGAGAATTTTATAGATAATATAGATGACAACGCGAATATTAATTCAAACGCGTTATTTACATCTGAAAACAACAACAACATTAACAGGAACAATACAAACAATGTAAATATAAAACAATTTATTTATATATATTACAACACACAATTTTTCGAATACACAATAAGTGTTTTTCAAAAAAACACTTATAATAAAATAACACTCACATCGCATATTATATTTAAGAGATTTTCTTACATAGGATCATAACAAAACAAGCAATTTATACCACAATCAAGACGAAAATAACCATGAAATTTTAAACAAAAAAAATTAAAATAGCAACACGTTTACGCAATTTAAAAAAAACCCATGGTTATGGACCCAAAAATTAATCGGAGAAGCCAGATGGTGGCCAAAGCACATCCGCAAAGCATTCTGGAACAAAAATTTCAACGACAAAAACAGACTAATTACTACAACATTCGCTATATCTAACGGTCTATCACTTAATACTTTACATTCAGTACTAAAATAAACATTAAAAAACGCATATACAAGCGACAGACAAATACAAATAGACAGTAGATTTCGATACTTACTTGACGAAGTACACGGATGGTCTCGTAGAGAAAAATGCTTTTCATACATTTTATTTTATAAAGACGTACTAACACTGAATTTGAATCCACGAAATAAAAATAAAACGACAAACACTATACTAAATACTAAAACTAAATACTACACTTAATACTACTACTACTATTACACTACTTTAGTATACTTACTATACTTAATATTAGATGCAAGTAATTATAAATGAACTATTTATTATAAAAATTGAAATATATTTAATTTAACAAAAATACTTGTCATGTGTTACAGACTGATAGAAGATATAAATCACGAAGCGAAATAACAACAGCCGAGAAACAAGATAAAGAAAAAACAAATGGAGAAAATCCAACATCAAATGAAAATACTACAAAAAAAAAAACACAAAAAAGAAGCGGACGTCAATACTTCATTATTCTTTCTCACGAATCGATTAAAAACATAACAAAACAGCCATTTTTGTATAAAATTCAAAAACAATTCATCAGCTATTGCATCACAATAGAATATAGTAAAAGAGAGTACAATATTGCACACGTTATACGTCACATACACGTGTTCATCGAATTTATAGAAGCAATATTTGCCGACGATGTACGAAAAATTATAGTAGTTATGTTCCCAGATTTTCGATTAGATGTACAACCAGTGAAATCAAAACGAAATGTACTGATCTATATTACGAAAGAAAATCCAAATGCACAGACGTACATAAAAAAATCAGAATTGTCATTTCTGTAATGAATCCAATTGCAAAAAAGTGCATTCGACGATCCTCCAGCAAGAAAATTATAGGAAAACAGGTCGAATGACGGAGGTCATGAAGGCAGAAGTAATAAAAAGTGAACAAATTAAATGGACATGTTCTGTGCACGGCATTAGCAACTGTGTAACATAACATGGCGTCATCGTGGAACTTCAAGCTTATAATAATGGACAATTTTCCGGTTTTTTTTTTGTAAATGGCGCTATCTTGCGAATAAATTATAATATTGATAGGCGGATCAACTTAAATTCGAGAGTTAAAATATCGATTAGTCGTCTCCAAGGGATTGTCTTGGAGACCACAAGTATGTCAGTCTAGCCTGAGATCTGAGAGCGAGAAGTCGTACATGCGACAAATAAACATTTATATTTTCATTAATATATAGTTTAAGTCATTTCACGCGCGCGAACGAGTATTTCAATACTCCCGTGACGAAACGAATCCAAGAGAGAAGACCTTACATGACAATTTGTTCTTTAATAAGCTGTCTATTATTCCGTATAATGGAGCGAACGTATTCCATTCTTTTAGACCGCGGTAATCGTCGATTATACATATTTTTGATTATTGCTTTACATGTAACATTATCCAAAAATGTATCACTGTCATCCAAAAAAATGTGCCTGTATTGCAAACAGCCCACCAATAGTCTTTTGTACATTTCATACGATAATTTTAGTTTCCGCATTGTAATATATTAATTTTGACGAATATCAATGAAAATTCACAATTAATTTCAATGTTCAAGAACACTTTTGAATTTAAATTAAATCACACGCCAAATGAAAACACCGTCATGTTAAAAACAGAAATTTAAATTTAAACAAAACAACGTTCAATATAGGTAATCACTTCACACAATACATTGCATACCACTTCACGAACATGCAATCTCCTCTCGAATGTCAACAACAAATATAACCCAACATATAAACCAATCACACAAACGAACATTGCGTGACTAAACCGAAGTTACTAACAACTATTCGTACATAATACGTTAACGAACGACGAGAGATCTGAAGCAGCACGATGCCACCAAAATCGAAAAGTAAGTAATATAATTAATTAAAACGAGTAATGTAAAATCTTTAACGTGTAATTTATTGAAATATGAACTCAATAATATATATTTTAGGGAAGATGAATAATCATCGACAAGCGATGGAAAATATGGTAGGAGGTGATTTTCAATGGCCAGAGACGACAAACCCATCACCGATATTCCTCCTCATTGACACACACTCACACGACAATATGAGCTTTATTTAAAGCTGAAGCATTTCCTGCTTTCATAATTTTGTTCATCAAATTTTCTCTTTGGATATATAAATAACAAAGTTACATCAATAACACTCTAACATCTACAGCATACAAACATCAATAACATTCTAACATCTATAACATACAAACATCATTCATAGACCAAATACATTTTTAAACACAATAATGATGAATTAATTTCTTTTTCTATTTTATTATAGGCTGCACAGAAGTGGAAAAAGAGAAAGATGTAATCACTGCAAAAGACATGAAAAATATGAAATACTATCTAAGATACTGCGACCTACGCGGATACCTGACAGGAAGATCTGAAAATGCAAGGAGACTTGGCCGATACATTTGCCTGATATCATGGACAAACACTCTGTTCAAATTGTCTTATTTTCGTGAAAAAGAAGGGTAAGTAAATAAAATAAAACTAAAGGTAAAAATAATATAATAATTTTATTGTAAAAATTTCAGATTACCACCGGACTACGAATACAAAGAAGACTATTACGGAATGATTTTCCGTACCATGCTAGATGAAACCAATAAACCACGTTCAATGAGAAACCACGAACTGAGAGATTTCGAAAGATATGAAAAAAGTAATGCGCAAGAACTGGAAAAAATGGTAAGTACAAAAAAAGAAGAACAAACTAATTTACTTCAATTTCGATTTCAGCTGTACATTTCAATCGCGTTTTACAGAAGAAAAAGAATAGCATGGAAAGGACTATTCCGAATAACACTCAACGTAGAAGAACCAATAAATTGGAGTGCTGTTAAATCAAAACGTCTAAAAGAAGAATACAAAATTTTGGCAACTAAAACGATATCTACAGAAATGCAAAAACACAGATTTTTAACAGAGCAAAATGAAAGAGAAAGTGAAACCATACCAAGCTCATTTGAATTATACAACGAACACAAGACACTATCAACAACGCAGCACCTGTTCAATTCACTCCATAAAAAGAAGAAACGACCAACACCAGTACAGGAATCAGAATCAGAAACCGACGACGTATGTTCCGGTGATTCACCGGAACAAGTCTATAAGAAGAGAGAAAAGGTTTTAAATTTATAGTTAATTAAAACCTGTAATAGAACGAAAGAAAGAGAGCAGGAGAAAAGAGAGTGCCGCGTTTGATGCGACAGACAGGACAGCAGGTAAAGATAACTAGGGATTTCGAGGAAAAAAAAGAGCTCAGAATAATCGATTAATTAAACTGAAGCAGTTATAATTCAGTAATCTCAAAGAAATAGATCGATAAATCTGTCGTAGGAATAACTGATCGAAACACGTCCGTCTCCTGTGACAATCAAATCGAAGTGAGCATTAAACAGCTGTGCTCCGTTCGTTGGAGCTCGAAGTCAACCGCTCCCGTTAGTTAGAGTGAGAACGCGCACAAATACCGTGCCGCGCTAACGAGAGCGAGTGAAAGCGCACCAACAACAGTGTCGCCGAGCGTTAGAAACACGTACGCACTAATACAAGTGCGTAATATGTTGGAGCTCGAATAACAAGCAAAAACTGTTCCGCTTGAGCAAATATGCCAAACTGAAATTTTTCAATCGAATAAAATTCGAAGAAAATAGTGAATATTTTCAACAATTATATGTAAAATTTTCCGACAGATTTTAAAAGACTTTTTAAAAGATTCGCCTTACATAAGCGATTTAATTCTGAATCAAATAAATCTAAAAATACTGAGGAAATAATTATAATAATTATTCCTTTATTATAAATAAAATTTACAGAGAACTTTGGAGTATCTCCGAACATTTTCCCGAGCCGTAACCAATCAAAGTTTGATGGCATAAACTACAAAAATACAAGTAATAACTTATCATGAGAAATGAACAAGTTTGAGACATTGTTGTCAACTAAACTTGTACGTTGTTGGAACAAAGAGTTGTAAATTCTTCTGTTCAAACTGAATACAAGAAACTCTTAATTGAGCCGGGATACGTCGAGGTTGTGAATCCCGGAAATTTTTCAGATTCAATATCCTATAGTTTGATAGGCAAGATAATTAATATTGAAATCCGTCTTTCAAACTTACGATCTACCTATGATCGAAAAAATGTTAATATTTGCCAGGATAAATTATGTGGAATATAACATATTAAGAACAGTTACATAATTCATTTAAATAATTACAATAAGAAACAAAGTTAAAAAAATATATATATTCATACATATATATGGGCAGATCCATTACTTTTCGACGAAAGTGTGCGCGCATAGATCACCGATTTTGTCGCCAATTTTTTTCTCGAAAGTTAAGCAGATGAATAGACAATCCTGAAATTTTTAACCTGATCTGATCAAATTTGACCGTTGTAGAATTTTTTGAAATTTCAAAAAAGTCGATTTTTTGGCTATTTTCAATAGTTTATATCTCAGCTTCTATGTAACTTAGAGACTCGTTTGAGGCAGCATTTTCTTTCATAAGCGCTCTACTTCTAAGAAAGAAATTGGTCATCAATTCGTATTTGAATCTAGATTGACGGGGAGCTTCTAATTGAACCATTGTTGTAACGAAATTTCTGCTATTTTCATAAGGCTCTCAAAACCGCAATCTTCGTAATAGAAGGGTTCGGGGATGGCTTAAATTATTCCTTGAGATGCCCTTTATTGATTTACAACTTACTTTTTCCTTATTATCAGAAATAGCAGAAATTTCGTTACAACAATGGTTCAATTAGAAGCTCCCCGTCAATCTAGATTCAAATACGAATTGATGACCAATTTCTTTCTTAGAAGTAGAGCGCTTATGAAAGAAAATGCTGTCTCAAACGAGTCTCTGAGTTACATAGAAGCTGAGATATAAACTATTGAAAATAGCCAAAAAATCGACTTTTTTGAAATTTCAAAAAATTTTACAACGGTCAAATTTGATCAGATCGGGTTAAAAATTTCAGTATTGTCTATTCATCTGCTTAACTTTCGAGAAAAAAGTCGGCGACAAAATCGGTGATCTATGCGCGCACACTTTCGTCGAAAAGTAATGGATCTGCCCATATGTATAAAGACATAATATTTTAAATTTTTTCGAATATTATTATCGCAAATTTTTTGTTTTCGAGTAGATGTCTTTTTGTTGCTTTAATGGGATGTTCAGTAGAACATAAGTCGTTATAAATTTCCCATTGCTCATTGAATTTACGGCAATTCAATGTAATGTCCAGATCTTATAAGTTTGCGGAACAAAATGAGCGAAATCAATCGGGACTAGGCTCATTAAATGTTGCTTAATTATTGCTAAAAAGTTTTCAAATAAAAAAAAATTGTTGCTCCAATGGTTCTTGTGTAAAACGATGTTCCGCTAAGTTAAATTTAAATTAGCGGAACCAGGTAATTAAAAATTGAAAATTAAAGGAGATTTCGATACAGAAATTTGTTGCTCATTAATTGCTCTTCGTTTATCATGATCCCGAATTTGTTGCTCATCGGAATCATCTTTTAATTATCAAAACTAAGCCAGCGAAACTCAAGTACAAGAGTAAACTTATAGACAAACGTCTTTTACGCTCTCTGAGGAAACGATTTAATTTGTTGCTAATTAATTGCTCTTTGTTTATTATGATTCCGAATTTGTTGCTCATCGGAAACATCTTTTGTTGAACAAAACCGAGTCCCATAGTCTCCTGACCCCCAATGAATTCAATAATTGATATTAGTTTATAAAATCCGCTCTGGTAATTCAATCCTGTAATTATTTGTAAGATAGTGAACGTTCCATCCCAATCAGAGTTATATATTTTTTACAAAGTAATTTATATTGTAATCAGGGGCGCGCCAGTAGTGTCCTGCGCCTGTGTGCAAAATTTTAGTTGGCGTCCCATATATAGGTCCAGATATATATAATAATTTTGCATATAATTGTTAGAAATATTCACTATTTTCTTCGAATTTTATTCGATTGAAGAATTTCTGTTTGGCATATTTGCTCAAGCGGAACAGTTTTTGCTTGTTATTCGAGCTCCAAAATATTGCGCACTTGTGTTAGTGCGTACGTGTTCCCAACGCTCGGCGACACTGTTGTTAGTGCGCTCTCACTCGCTCTCGCTAGCGCGGCACGGTGTTTGTGCGCGCTCTCACTCTAACTCACGGAGCGCTCGGCTTCGAGCTCCGATGAACAAGGCACAGTTGTTTAGCGTTCACATTTCTCGAATCGTCGTACGGATTGGGCGTATTATTCACGCTCTCGTATCTCAACACCTCTTTTGTATATTCGACATTAACATACAGATTTATATTCCACTCTTCATCTTAACTTGCTCTTATATAATAATATATTAAATATTATTATAAAATTTTCATTATTTCTCAGCTCTATTCCTATTTCACCTAGATTACCGTTATCTGCTTTTCTGTCTGCTACATCAAACGTAGCATTCTCCACTCTCTGCACATTCTCAACCCTCAACCTGTCTTTCCTGTTCTTTCCCACTCTTGTTTTTTTTTCTCTATTTTCAGGTTTTGTTTTTTTGAAAAACATACCTATTTTGTTTCGATATAATCGAAACGTTATTTGCTCGAATATGTTAGTTATCTTCAAATTACAGCAATGATATTAAAATTGTCGATAGATACTGATTTTGTAGGCCCTGCCACGAACAAGTGGCAGATCGTAAAAACTTAAGCTTTGGTAACATACAGTGGAGTATATGCAATCAATACTCATACGAGACAATTTCATTGCATCCATACCCACATCTCGGTTTCATCGAGAATGATTCGGAAAATCATTCCGTAGTAATCTTCCTTATATTCAAAGTCCGGTGGTAAACTGAAATTTTTACAATAAAATTATTAAATCCTCTTTGCCTATCGTCTTTTTTTGATTTGCTTACCCTTCTTTTTCACGGAAATAAGATGTTATTAGACAAATGTACCGGCCAAGTCTACTTGGATTTCCAGATCTTCCCGATGGGTATCCGTGTAGGTCGCAATATTTAAGAAAGTATTTCATATCTTTCATGTTTTCTGTAGTTATGATGTCTTTTTCTTTTTCTATTTCTGTGCAATCTGTAATAAAAAAGAAAATGAAATTAGTTTATCATTAAAAATATATTTGGTGTATGAATGATGTTAGTATGTTGTGAATGATACATATGTTACTGATGTTTGTATGTTAGGGTGTCAGGGTGTATGGGTGGCAGATGGAAGGCTTTGATAGCAATGTCGAGATGGACTGGGAGAAAGAAATTGTCCTTGACAATTACAGCGATTCGAACATGTCTGAGGAGGAGAAGGGTGCTAGTTCGTCGTTGGATATTGAGGAGTCTGACACGCCTAATCCGTCTCAAAATAAACCAAAAGTTATCGACAATGTCCAACTGGACATTAAGGTTAAGAGAGACCTGAAGAAATATCTGTTCAGAAAAAGGAAGACTGGTTCTCGTCCTGTCCTACGAGTTATTAAAGAAACACCGAAAACGGTAGAAAATGCTGAAATGGATACGACTCCGTCCGTGGCTGAAGACATGCCTGATGGACAACAGATTGTTTCTCCTAGTGACTCGATTCGCCCAGTTATTAATTGTAGCGTGGCCTTAGATCGTTTACTGGTTCCCTCAGTCAGGAATAAAGCCACTATGGCTAAGCCAATTGACGATATTACTACATTGAGGATATTGGTTTAGCTGTTAAGAAAAATGTTAATTTAGATAATGAAATTAATATCTTAAATGATAATTTTAATGAAGTTTCGATGTAACCCTCCACTTCAGGAGTTAAAATTCATCCAAAAACGTATAAACGTCCTATCTCGGCTGATAATAAAGAAAACGATAATCTAAACTTACCAAACAAGAGTAAAGTAATGTTTAAAAAACCGAGAAACGCGATAAGCAATTGGCTTAATAACACTAGTCGTTTTGCGAGTAGTATGGATGATAATATGCAAAAACCAAATAATGAAGTTGCGAACGCCACTTTCAAAATTATCTGTAAGAGTCCTGATGACTCTAAAGTAGTTTTCAATGAAATAGAAAATTATATTATAAATCACAAAAATGGACGCGAGATGGTGCCATTTACAAAAATCGGGAAATTGTCCAAAACGCAAACTTGAAGTCTCGCACATGGCACCATGTTACGTTACACCCTATCGCATGAAGGACGGCGAGGATACTAGCCTTAGATTGGTGTTGGTCAAACCCCCCTTGATCCAGAGGAACTTTGTAAGTGAACGGGTTTCTCACTGCTTCGATCAAATCGTAATCAATACCCTCGTTCCCGGACTCACCCGCAAACAGAGTGGACAGGGGACTACCATACAACCTCACTTCCAAGAAACAACTTAGGTAGTTCATCTTCCTGTTTATTGCGTTTCCAGTCTTAGCCACGAGCCGGATCTTCGCACTCTCGCTTTTCTGCATGACAAACATCTGCTCACGAACGGGTAAAGTCAGCTCATGCCCCACGACCGCATCCGTCATGAAGACCCCGTCAACAGGCTTAGCTCTCGAACTAACGACTGGTCGCCCCTCCACCCCTACCCTCACTTTCCCCCCTGTCCCACTCTTGCCCTCCATCCACTTTCCGGTGTGCATCCATTCTTCGATCGTTGGTAATTTCTTTGGCACTTTCCACTCACACTCCATGAAGTTATACGCTTCATCCCATAACATCTCGAGATATTCGTGCTCGCTCAGAGGCCCGCCCAAGGTGATCCCATCGCCCAACCACGTCTTGACCTCAAACAACAAGTCAGATATGTCTCGATATGGCATGAACCCATATCCTAATTCCCAGTAACACGACTCCCTCCAGTAAGGGATTATCCTTGCACCACCCATCTTGAAGAATCCTGTTTCACACTTTAGGACCGCGGCAAGTCCATGCCTACATGCCCCAGCATACCTTGCTTTCAGACGGTAGTACCGATTAAGCATAAAGGCCTGCTTCCTGTCCTGCACCAGCCTCACTATCATGTGGATGTTCTCCTCCATCATACCCTCACATATCACACAGCCCCTTATCCTCCATCATTACTTCGAAGAATGCGGGCGACCACATTTCTACTGGGTAGATTGGACACCACTTACCCCAATCTAACCCCGCTCCTCCCTGGCTCGGGCAAAAGCATCTTGTAGACCGGGGGCCCCGTGTTCCTCCAAAATTTCCGGCCTCAGGGCACCTGGTTGCGGAGCACCTTCTAATGGTACTCCACCTCCATCCATCCCTGCTGCCCTTGCGTGTTGCCGTACTTCCGCATCGCGGGGAAGGTTCGCGCTTACCAGGCCTGCTCTTATAGCGGCGCTGGCATCTGCAGCCTCCACCGGGTCGGGCACCCGTGACCGCGCGGCGTGCTCCAACTCCTCGATTCTGCGCTGAAGCCTCTGTATCTCGGCTGACTCTGTCGAGGCAACTACAGCGCCAGCAGGTTCGTTTCCCGCCCTCACTTGTCTTAGTCGATCGACATTTATGCCCATATCCCTCCAAAGGATATAATCGTTCAGCCCACCCGTTGGTCGGTCCCGTGCCCCGATGAAAAGTTGGGTACCTGGCATAAAAATTGTCGCACTTATCACAGTCCCAATGCCCACAGGAAGGGTTAGTGTTTTCAACAAGCCTAAGGAAAAATCCTTGATCCTGACAGCGACGCCCCAGTCCCATATATAGTGGGCCATGCGTCAGGCTCCGCTTTGCAGATACCTGGAGACGTGTGCCCTAAATCAAAAGCAAGCCTACCTCCGTGTGTAGAATCTACCACCCAATGTGTCCCGTCTATCCTATTGTTATGAGGGTGTGACATATAACTAATGTCCCAGCCCCGTGTAAGTGTCTGTTCCATGTCCAATCTGGTTAGTGCACTCTCGAGCTCGGGGTCATCACTCCCGTCGGTTGTCTGAATGTACCTACCGTTTGTCCAACGTCCAGGCGTATCATCGTTGGTATATGGACAGTTGTCCTGACTCTCGCGTTGTTTGATGTTAAACATGCGCCATGTCGTATTCAACCTCGTCCTCCACATGGAGGACACGGTACGTTTGCCCGTTAAGGTGGCACCTGCTGAGTCTGTGGAACAATTAACATTCCAGCTCCACTTAACCATGCGTGTTATCTGCTCCAGGGCCAGCCAGGTTACGCTCGTCCCCGACGTTGTGTTATCAATAATGGAAGCACCCTTCCATTGTTCCAACAGCACCCGCACATACTGTGCTCTCGCCAACCTATCAAGCCCCCCTGAGTGAATGCGGCTCGCCATCTGCTCCTTATTCTCACTGTTGTAAGTATCATACAGAGCGTAACCTGCTACAAGGTTTAGCTCCATTGTGTTTGACCAGCCGCCGAGGAATATCGATGGGTTCCTTCTTGCACGTGCCCGCGACACGTACCTCTGATCGAGGGCATTGACCGAAGCAGTACCCCCGTATGATGGGTAAGATGCATCAGTAACCGCAGGATCTGGTGTTAATCCCATGGCAGTTAGCACTGACCGAGGCGCCCCTAAAGAGTGTTTTGTGCGTGCGCCTTCTCCTCCCCCGATATAGCTCTCAACTCGCTGGTGGAACCTCCCGGTTGCTATAGTGGAAATGAGGTTTATTTCTAACCAGTTCACCCCCCCCCCCTCCCCCTCTAACCATGCACTTGTGTATCCGTCGAATGCCTCCCGCAGAGACATATTTGAGTCCATTAGCCCACTCATGAGTGTATTGAGTGAGTCGTCAAAGTTCAGCATTGGTATATCCCCGCGCATGCACCCGTGTTGGTCAGTGTGTGCGACGTTGTATATTCTGTCGCCTACAGTAACTGTATCTACTGACCTGATCAGCGTCACAAAGATTATCTTCGTAGCGGGCGTGTGTATGTCTACTAGGCAGGCCGTCCGAGCGAAGGCCTGCTCAACGGGTTCTCCTTCGTCACCTACCTTCTTCATTCTGTACGTGTCAAACACTGATATTAATGGGTAGGTCAAGTGTGACGCTATCCACGTATCTCGCCCTATATTACGCGGGTCACCGGCCTGGGATAGTCCGATCACTATGACATCTGGGGATGATATCCTCCACTCCTCGTTATCAACCCCACCAACCGGTATGCGTCATTCGCGCCTTATAGCCCATTCTATAACGTCTATTGATACCACCACACAATCGTAATGCCACCCGCCCAGCATATTGCTGTGGATAACATACTTCTCCGGAGCCTCTTTGGTCGCCCAGGCCCACTATATACACTATAAGCACAGTTCTTGTGGGGTGCATCTATGTTCCCGTTCAAAGCGTGCATCTCTTGGTTGTGTCGTGCCGCGGCCGCCTCGAGCCATCCGCTGCCAGTGTGGCCCTGTGTCAAACGATCGTAAGTAGACTCCCACGACGTGAAACGGCTGCGATTAGGCAGAGTCACGTCCTCAACAGGTGTGCCCGCGAGCAAATGGAAAAGGCAGAAAGGGCATGCACCCGCCGCGCACAACGAAGCAGCCACAGGGCTGGACGCCATCAACCTACAAAAAGAGTTGCGCGCAACTTCCTCACTCCCACTGTCCTCTACACCCATTGCCTCGAACACTGAACCTGGAGCTACAGTTGTAACGTCATCCTCGGTGTTTGGATCTCTTTCTTTCAAATAGCATCGGCCACGTTACGAGCGAACTTAAGCGGCTCGGTTCTGTATTTACCGATAGCCTGCCGCTTCCATAGTGGTGTACATCGTTCTATAGCTCCTATGCCTATCAGTGCACGAGCCACTGCTACCGCCCACTTCCTATTCTTCGCTCCTGTTGCAAGGAGACCCACTATACGGGTCCCATTCGTACAAATCTGTTCCGCGATCTTGTGTGCGCGAGCACTCAATCCCACGGTCCTCTCTCTTTTGGTCTTTGTGAAGGTAAACGTCATAGGCTCCTTTGCCCCAGGTACCGTTGCCCCGGCGGAGCGCTCCGTGGTGGATTTTTCAGCTACGGTGTCACTAGCAGCGGGTATAAACCGCTCAGCGTCGGTCTCCCATTTCGCGGGGTCGTGTTGATTGACCCTACTAAGAGTGAGAGGACCAGCTCCTCCCATTGTTGCCCATATGAGCATCCGCTCATACTCGTGGTCTCTGCTGGTACTTCGAGATCTGCCGTAAATATAGGCTTGATGCTCTCTGCCCGTATACGATTGATCTCTTCGGTGTCGCGGTCGGGTTTGTCGGCCTCTATAATGCAGCATGCTGTGAAGGCGGTGTTCAGCGAGGGTTGAGATACTGGTTCAGCATCGCTCCTTGGTCTACCCGCCGCCTCGGGTACCTCCGGGGATCCCTCCCCGCTGTCCTTCTTCTCCTCCGGGATGATGTCGTTTTTAGTGGTGATCACTAGATTGGGAACGGGTGGATCCCCCCTCCGGACTGTTGTCTTCACTATTGCTGTCTTATTCACTTCAGCAATGTCACCGACTCGCGGAGCCGGATATGTTTTCCGGGTGCGCGGCGGCGGTAATAGATAGTCATCTTCATCGCTATCTATATCAGGATCTCGCGTCATCGCAGCACTTTCACGTGCTGCTCGTAATTCCCGATCAAATAAGGGTAGGTGTGAAATGTCCCCTAATAGTATGTTCTTCGCTTCCTCAGCAGCGAAAGCCTTATTTACTGTTGTCATGCTACTGCTTGCAGTGGCAAATGACGTACTAGGGCTCGTGCTAGAATGTGAGCCTGAGCTATCTGGGCTGCCAACAACCGATTCTCCAGTTCCAGTATTCCCCATCCTGGTCCTGGGTACTTCGATCGCCGGGGCGGCCTTCGATAGCCAAGTGCGTTCCTGGTGTCAGCGGGATCTCCGAAGCTGACTCATCCCCATCCACCAATTGGAGGAGTGGGATGTTCGGCGTGGATGTTGGATGTTGCGGTTCCACGGCCGCTCTAGCGAAAAAACTAGAATGTTTTGCTTTTGGATGAAATTCGTTAATCTCCCTCTTCTTTCTGTTTTTGGATTCCATATGATTCCCATGAGTAGCGGGGAAAAGATTACGACTGGCGCACAGCCCCGTGTACGCTCGGTAGTCGGGCCTCCCGGACGTTGAGACAATGGTCAGCCACGCCATTGAATTCCCACTAGCGACTTCCCCCTCCAATACGTGGGCGAGCCATTCATGCATCGGCGTGGAGTCCACCTTACATTTCCCACGTACGGCTCCTGCGAACAGGGATCAGGTGCCTTGTTACGCTCTCAGGGTAGGCACGTCCGTCAAGCGCGCCAGCTAGCCATCCTACTACTGCTCTATGCCCGGAAGAAACGCAAGTCCCCTGAAGCCCTCTGTTAGGAGGGACACTCAAACGGACGAGCGTTGATGCCTTGCCCGCGGGTGATCAGGTTGACATCAGCACAGAGAGTCGACAACTACTCACAGGACGAACCTCGGATACCGAGTGAGGTCCATACTGATCACTGTAGAAGTCTAGCGGGAGAGGAGGGGAACTTCCTCTACCACACACCCTAACACCCTAACACCCTTTTTTTTTATTATAGAGAGGGGAAAATCTGCTCAACAGATACCCGCGGCAAGGTTACCATGTGCCACGGGTTATGTGGGGATGAAGACATCCTGAAGGGGTGCCTCCGACCCACTAAAAACCCCTCTCTCTCTTACCTTTGGACTTGTTGATCGGGGGTGGAACCACCGGAGCATCACTTCACCCCCGATCGTCCTTGGCCGCTCTCCTTCACCTTTGCGGCCGAACCTTGCTTTGACGGCGTTGTCGCCCATTAAAACGCTTCGTCGGTTCCAACGCGTCGTCATCGCATAAAAAAGAGGTCCGGGCTCAGTTCCCCTTTGTCCTGAAAAGCTAAAAACATTCCAATAAATTATCCCTCTCGCCCTTCTCACCTTGTATGCTCGGGTGGGTCATCATCCTTATGTCCCGTACGAGGTCTTTGCACGTCCCTTCACACCTTCCTCCACGTCGACTCTTACAAAAGGGTATCCGGAGCAGGTCCCTCGTCCTGTAACTAAAAACACTTAAATAAATTATCCCCTCCCCGCCCTTCATACCTCGAAGTCGCGGGTGGGTCGTCATCCTCTTGCCCCTACAGGGTCTTCACATGTCGCTCCTTTAAAAGACGGCTCTTGCCGCAACCGGGGGAGCACCCATCCCCGAGAACATTCCATCTCACTCTGGCGCTCACCCTCCCCCCTCGCGCACTGCACTGCTTCACTCGCGTCGCTTTCTCGCGCACTCACTGTCTCACTACATCGTTCGTTTCTATTCCAGGACTATTGTCTCTTCTAAGTCCTCTTCCTCCCCCCTTCCTATCGGGGGGTGGGGGGGGGGGGCATTTCTTCGCTGCTGCCTTTGCTGATCCTCCTCTTCTTTAATTCTCGCGTCCTTGGCAAGGATCACCCGGGTGGCGAACGCGGAAGCCACCCGCCAGTTCCCTTTGCTGTCCATGGCAGTCGCTACAAATGACTCAGGCTCACCATTCCACTGTGTGGCCTGTTTCAGCGTCTCCCTCTGGCCGGTCCATAATGCACACTCGACCAGAGTGTGTAGCGCATCGTCACTTCTCTCTCGGCACCAGCACATTTCGCTGTCTCTCTTGCCGAATCTTTTCCTGTAGCTGAGGAAGGAGCCATGGCCCGTCAGTAACTGCACCATGTGGTACTACAGACTCATGTCCCTCCTCTCTAGCCACGTATGGGCACTGGGGATGAGCCTCCTCGCCCATCCCTTCTCGCGTTCCCACTTTTCGGACCACCTCCGTACCGTGGTCGTCCTCTCTTCTTTGGCCACGACAGCCCTGGCCCTGGGTTTCCCTTCTTTGGTGGGTATAGCAACCCACTCATGCCTTCGCTCCCATATCCTTGCCCTCTCGTCCACGATCATATCCAGTGGGGGATATCCCGCAAGGACGTAGAGGGCATTCGTCGACACTGTTCTGCAGGCTCTCGTTGCACCTATTAGTGCAGGCCTCAGAGAGCTCCTTATCTTTGACCTTGCCGCGGCACTGAGGCCCACCGACCAGATCGGCGCCGCATATAGCATGACGCTTGCTGCGGTCATGACGTATATCGACCTGCCGGCACCACTCAGTCCGGTCATCCTAGGCATCAATTGACGAAGGACGCTGGCACTACTCCTTGTTTTATCACACGCGATAGCCACATGCTTCGTATATCGCAGGTTTTGCCCGATATACACGCCAAGGTATTTGATGGCGTCGACTCTTTTTATGTCGTTTCCGGCCATCGCGATACGCACCTGTTCATCGGCCGGGTCACAAGTTGCCCTACCGCCGATGAATTCACATTTGTGGGTTGCAACCTCTAGCCCCATGTCCACCAGGTATTCGGTGATCCTTGCCAGAGCCTCCTCTGCTCTTTCTCTCAGCTGCCACCACCAGACCCCCGTCACCAAGAGGGCCGTGTCGTCCGCGAAATACACGGTTTCACAGCCCTCGGGGAGTCCGACCGCCAGTATCCTGTCGAAGGTGAGGTTCCACAGTCAGGGCCCCAGCACCGAGCCCAGCGGGACCCCCCTATCGACCACCCTCTCGGCTATTTGTCCGCAGCCGTTATCATACTTGATCAGTCGTTCACGCAGGTAGCTCCCTACGATCCCGACCAATCCGGACGGGAATCCCCTGGTCACCATTGCCTCCATGATCGCACCGTGTTCGAGGGAGTTGAACGCATTCTTGATGTCTATTGCGATCATGGCGTACGCCCAACCGTGACGCTTTTCATACTTCATCCAGTCGGTCACTCTCCGCAACGCGTCAAGAGTCGACCGACCAGGCACGAAACCATACTGGTTGCTGTTAAAGCCACCGGCTTGCGCTAGGCATTTCTCTAGTTTGACTTTCACCACCCCTTCAAAGGCCTTAGCTATTCCCGGCAACAGGCAGATCGGCCTCATCTTGGAGGTGCCTGGCTTCGGTATTAGTGCCAGCCTCTGCTCTTTATAGCTTGCCGGGAATTCACCCGCATTGTACATTCCCGAGAATGTTTCGACAATGCGTCGGGGTTCCTTGGCTACCAGCAGTTTGACCATTCCCACGGGGATTCCGTCGGGTCCTGGCGCGCCACCCGCTTTGAGTGCCGATGCGGCCAGCTGAACCTCTAACGCCGTAATTTCTTAGTCCTCGTTTCCTCTTCCTTGTTCCTCTCCTTCGCGCTCCTTGGCGTCCTTTAGAAGTCGCTCAAAATCCTCGACCCTCCCACTCCTTGAGAACAGGTCGTCAATGGATTCGCGGACTCTGTCGGGCGGCACCGGTCTCCTGGCCTTGATCTTGCCAGTGACCGTTCTGTACGGCCTGCTCCACATATCCTCCTTTAGCTCATTCAGGAATCTATCCCAGGCGGCTGCCTTGGCGCTCCTGATTCCGGCCTTGAGTCTTTTGCGCGTCTCTTTGTATTCCCTGTCGGCCAGCACCCATTCCTGGGTCCGACCCGCGCAGTGAAGTCTGGTGGCTCTTCTCCTGAGTCTGGTTGCCTCAGAGCGCGTGAGGCCGAGCTCGTCGCTCCACCAGTACTTCCTTTCCCTACTGGTGGTTCCCGCCCTTCTTATGCAGGTTCTTGCTACATCCTGCAGCAGGTCATCCAGCTCCTCCGCGGTTCTTCCCTCTCCCGACCGACCATTTCCGCTATTCGACGGGCTTGTTGGTCACGTCCGTCCTTGGTGCGATGTTAAAGGAAATGGCAAGATGGTCACTCAGCGTTTCCTCCGGTCTCACTGTCCAGTCAGAGACCGCTGCTGCACACTGCCTTCGCGCTAGAGTGATGTCGACGCGGGAACCGCGTCCCCTGCCGACGAAGGTCTTGTCTCGACCCTCCATCACACAGCACAGATATTTCTCGACCATAAACTCTTCCACCTTACGTCCCCTTGCGGTCGTCTTTTCAGAGCCCCATGCCGTTGACCATGCATTTAGGTCCCCGGCAATGATGACATTCCAGAGGGTGCCGTCTATCAATTTACCGAGTGCCGCCAGGAATTCGTTTTCCTGGGGACTCGTTGCGGCCGGTGACAAGTATACAGAAACCAATGTCATACCGGCCAAATCGACGGCGCAGTACCCCCCGCCTGCGGGGTGCACCCTGGACACGGCGCGAACACCCGAGCGGATCCACATGGCCGCCCGGTCGCCCGTGTCCGAGTACCATCCATCCGCACCGAGGTTCATGTACTGCTTGGAGATTATCGCCACGTCGATACCCCTGCTGCACACATTTTCCACCAGTAGGTTCTGGGCTGCCTGCCCGTGGCCCAAGTTTACCTGGAGCACCCTCAGGGTATCCATATTATTTGGTTAACCATTGAGCCTTTGTGCCCCATCTCGCGACACATGTCGTTGCACCGGGGTAGTGCTCTCCGTTGGTGTGCAAGTCGTCCTTGCACACCAGGCACTGGGGTTTTTTGGTGCAACCTTCAACCCTATGGCCTTCCTCCCCACACCTCAGGCATCTATTTCGCCTGTCCTCCTTGCTTTTGCATGCGGCCATGAAGTGCCCGAATCCGTGGCACCTCAGACACCGCTGCACACTCTCCGTGAGGCGCACTCTACATCGCACCCAGGCGAGCTGGACCGCCCCTTTACTTGCGACCGCTCTCCCCTGTGCTTCTGGAACCAGTGCCCTGTATCGAAGATTGCCGTCGAACATCCGTCGTCCCGGCATAATCTTCATCTCACCCTCACTGATCGCACAGTCCTCTGCTGCCTCGCGTATCGCTTGCTCCACTTCCTCGGAGCTTGCGAATTCTGGCACACCTAGGACCTCGATCATGGTCTTGGGCGTGAGTATACTCACTGCCGCCCCCGATCCGGCGGCGGCACCCTCAACGGTTTTGCCGAAGGCCCTGACCTGTTCGGAGGTCATACCCTCCACCTCGATAAGGAGGTCGCCTTGTCGCGTCCTCCTTAACTGGCCGGCTTTCGCCCCCATCTCCTTGGGGTTGACTGCCTGCACAATTTGTCTTAGTGCAGCGGCCCCCTTCTCCTAATCCAGGCCCGCAATCTTGACTGCATCCCTCCTCGGTCGGCTTATCGGCTTCTTAGCCTTAGGCTCCCCCGCTCGCTCCTTTGTGGGTTCCACCTTCTTCGCCTTTGGCTTTCGCCTGACGACCTACGACCATTGCATCTCCGTGCCCACCGACACTGTGCTTTGGCCCTCCCTGGTCGCCGCCAAGGCCTTTCCTTCAGCCGCTTCTGTTAGGGCAGGAATCGCCTTTGCCCTTCTCTTTTTAGTGGGAGCTCTTGGGACTGTCGCCTCCTCGCTCTTTTGCGGCGGCTCCCTAGCCCTTTTCTTCCCTTGTTGGGGCTCCTCTCTCACCGAGGTTTGCTGGGCCTTGTGCGCCCAGGTCACCTCCTTCACAGTGGCCTGCTCTTCGGCTGGGAGGACCTCCATACCAAGTACCTCCTCAACCAGGCCACGCGCCTCCTTTATACCTTGGCCGTAGACTTCACTCAGCCTCAGGTCGGCCTCGTCCATGTGACGGAGGCACCTACCCAGGCCGGTCACGACCGTGGTCAAATCACCGTTTTGAGTTTGTTCGGCTATTTTTTTCAAGAGGCCGATCAATCCGGCCGCCTGCTGGGCGAGATTCTCGCGAGTGGCCTCCTGTTGGCTCCTGGCCTTGCCAACAGCATCCAGCCGCTGCCCCACGGATATCGCTCTCTCCTTGACTTGGACCGCATCCCCTACTAGCTTGCCCGCTCGCAAGACCGAGTCCATTTCCTCGACTATCTCGCTCTCGCTTCTTGGCCCCTGATCAATCTCGATGGGCGTCTTATCCGTCTCCTTCTTTTTGGGGGTTGAGGTTTTCATCCCCTTTGTGATCTTGTGGATCATTCCTTTCACCGAGGTCGGTATCTCCTCTCGGTGAGGGCTGGTCCCGCTCTCAACACCTATTCGATCGACGACTATATCGTCGTCGATCCCACCAATTGCGCGGCGCCTCTGATCGAGCGCCGCATCCTTTGCCGCCTTGGCGTTCCCTTTATTATTTTTTATTTTATTTTTTAAATCCATTCTGGATCCCACGAGTATGGGGGAAGTAAACGACCACCCGATCGGAGCCCCCATCGACCGGGCTAGCCTTGTTACTCCAGAGGGTCGGCAGGTACCCTGGAGGGATCGTTTGAGACGGGGAATATTT
>NCVS01001297.1:17981-31176 GCA_003055095.1 Goniozus legneri
ATGTAAGCCAGATCGCTTCACTCCCTTCCGACAAAGATACGGGATACCTCCTGGGTATATATTTGCACACGAGAACGTGCTCTCTCTGCCCCCCTCGCGCACAAACGCGCCTACGCTATTCTCTTTTTTCATCCGTGTACGGGAGTAGCGCACGTGCCAACAAACGAACGGATTACGGATCACGTGGTGGAAAGAACTCGGACGAAAATACAAGCGAGCGGGCGAGTTTCCGCGTAATCAGGACGAAGGAAAGAGGTGGAGAGAGGGCACGCGCGCGAGTCTGGATTAATTTCGAATTCGAGATTAGCACGCGGCGGGTATTTCGCGTGTTACAACGAAATTCGTTAAATTTGCGGGCCTCGGTTTCGTTGCAGGGAATTGAATTAGCGTGAGATTTTCTCGCGTGCGCGGAAAAAATTACATTCACGCGGCGAAGGAGGGAACGCGCGAAGTTCAATGCTAAGCTGGCGGTGTCGAATGACGAGGCACCGTTCCGGAGGGTTCTTGAAAACTTGTCCGAAAACTTCGCGGTTCGGATATCTCGGAAATAGTTGACTTTACGACACGTGTCTCCCCGGCGCGGTTCTACGTTGAATTTTTCACGAGGAATTGAGTGGTCCCGGTGTTTTTTTTACGGGTGCACTGAAAAAAAAGTATACCAGAATACAGAGTATTTTTTATCCGAGTATTTTTGTTCGCACTATACTTTCACTTAAATATTTTAGATTTAAAAATATTGGCATTTTACCCTTCAAAATACCAAGGTTTTTAGCGGGACAGAAACTAAGCTCTTTGTAGCATCCACACTGTATTTTAATGCAAATTTTAACTTTACTATTTATAACATGAATAATGGATAATAAATAAAATTAATATATGAATCAGAAATGGAATTAAATGAAAAATATATTATATTACTTGTTATTATTTCAAATTCATGGTTCGATTTAATCCGTGTTGACCAAGCGAGGTTAAGCCGGCCATATTGATTTTAATATTTTAATAACAACAATATCTACCAAATTTTTCAGAAATCAATAAACTTATTGTTATGGATGGTATATTTTGGTATTTTTAAAATAAGAATACCTTTATTTTTACCATAAGGAGAAATATTCTAGGTAGAAAAATACTTTTTTTTCAGTGTGGTAAAGTTTCATTCCCCGCACTTATCTCGCGCGGTGGTGGTCCCTTTAGAAGACGTAATATACGCCGTTTTGCAATGAAGACCAGATTGTACATGAAAAGCTTAAGGAAGTCAACGGCGAACTCGAAAATTCTCGTATCGCGTACGAGAAGGGGGAGAGAGCGTCTGGTAATCGCGTTCGAGATAAAAGCGAACAGAAGACAAATCCCGACAGACGTAGCATCGCGATAACGCTCGGAACGTGATATCATTCTCCCGCTCTCCCTGTGCCGTTTAACGACGCATGAAAGCTGGAATGCATTCGCCAGTCGCGTTAACCTTCTCGCGGGCAAGATTTTAATGACGCGAGTCGCACCATGCTTGACTGTGACGTCAGCGTTGTCGGAAACGTCGTTGCACACTTGATGACTTCATTGGTGTCAATGTTGGAGGAACGATTTTTAATTCCGACGAGATAGTTCGGGCGTAGCCAATAAACTTGTAATCGAGTCCCAAGCGACTCGATAAATAATATTTCTGATGAATATATTGTATCCGATAACGGGTCGATTAATTTTATCAGTGTAAATATGTCATACGCGAAGCGCATTTTGAAATGTGTAATTATTCATCGAGATATGCAAATAACTAATTGATAATCTCGATTTTCAACTGGCATTGGCTATAAACAGTAGCTAATCTGTATACCCCTGTTCGGTAAATTTACAATCGGCGAATGAAAAATCGACCGAGTGGAGAATAGAATGGAAATAATCGTGCGAATCAAGGTCTTTTATTCTTTTTTTGCGTCGCTATTTGACGCATACGCAAATTCCTCATCAGTTAATATGTACTTTACGAGTACAAGTCAAAAATTGGAATAGTTCTCACGATCAATTATTCTGTTATATTTTAAATCGAAATTCTAGAGCTACATTCGACAGAGCTCCCACACAATATTCGGATATTTCGAAATTCGACGCTAGTCGAAGCGAAAAGAAGTTAGAAATAGAAAAGAACGGGATACGGTACCGATTCGAAGAGTTATCGGGTATTCTCTCCGAAATTTCACACGAATCGTGTCGCTACATTAATCAACTTTGCTGACTATTTGTTTCGAAAATAACTATTGTCGATATAACGGTTTATTTTTCGAAAAGTTCAAATATTTGAGCGCTTTCTGTGCGCTAACCAAAAAGTTCAATATCGATTTTTTGTAGGTTAAAAACAAGAGCGAATTTATTGGCCTCTGAAAATTCACCATATTGCAAACTTGCTCTGGTATGCGAACGTTAGTCTGAAAAAATGATATACAGGCGCAACACAATGAACCGACACAGTAGAGCGTGATTCGTGTCGTTTTTTCGTTTCGTCGTTATTCCCACGAATAGTAGGTATATATTCCTGTTTTTGTTTCAATGATAATAAATCTTTTTCGATGTACTATTTTTTTTTTTAAAATCTCTTTTCTCCGTGTTTAACATGGCCTCGCGCACAAATTACGGCACGTCGGGACGAAATAAACCATTGTCGATACTCGGAGTGAAGATTTAAACGTTTCCAGAAATGTATCTCGTGTTATCCCGAGTCGAAATTTGAAACTTGATTAGGACTTTTCTAACATGTTTTTCTTTTATGCCGCTGGTTTGCCGACAATTTTAGACTTATATTCTACTTTTTAATCTTAACAGAAAGTCTTCACGATTTAATTCTATCTTATTTATCTTATTTTGTCTTAAATTCGACTTTTAAGTACAGTTTTGGGTACTTAGAAGTCGAAATCAAGACAATTTTTCTTGTTAAATAAGACATTAAAAACGAAAAGCAAGCTTTAAATTTCGACTCGGGATACCCAATTACGCGTCCGCGTGGCTCCGATACCACGTCAAAACCGACGTACACAAAAGAAAAGCTGGTAGCGCGAGAGAGGGGAGAATGAAACGCGGCGTTGAATTCACGAGAGAGGAGCAAGTAAAAAAAAGAGGAAGGAAAAAAAAGCGTAACAGGAAGAGGAACGACGAGAGACGGACGAAGATGCTGCATCAGGGGGTGCGCGTACAACACGCGTGACGTGGATGGAGAGCCCAAGGAAAAAAAGGTAATACATTCGAGAGAGTGTGGGGTCCTGAATAACTTTCGTCTCCTCTCTCGACACCCCACTCGGCGACGTTGACGAATCCTTTGTTTGTAGTGGAAATCCGGCTCGAATACAGCCAACGATAAACGTAACCGATGATTAATATTCCGCTGCTCGCGAGATATAAATTTTTCGTATTACGGGTTAACGAGGTAACGCGAAGTGGACGGAATTTAACGAGCGCGACCTTGGATGAATTTAAATCGCTATTCTTTCTCGTGCGAGTCGAGCAATTAGCGATTCGATTCGACTCTCGTCGGATATGGAGAATGAAAAATGTTGCTTTCTCGACTTACCAGTGACGGGGGCTTCGATGTCGATCATGGTCTTTTCCGAGCGCAGAAGTGCGGCCCCATCGTTCACTATACGCAGGGCCGCGGCCTCGTCGATCCTTCCCTCGAGTATGAAGTGCTGCTTCAGGATGTCAGGTTTCGGCCTGTCTGTTCGCGGATCGAACACCTCGGCAATCGTTAATTTGTGCGACGGAGGGAAGAGGACAGCTAGAGAAACGGCAAAGACGGTTAAAAATTTTCAATTCCCTTTAATATCGAAAGAACGCACGTTGCAAGTTTTCAGCTCCCCCCGACCGACTCGAAACAGCTGTTTCGCGCACACCGTGCGAATAAATAACGCACGTGGCGGAAACGCTCCTCCGTACTTATTTTGTCGCATTTATAGCCGTGTCATCGGACGTCCGATTTACGCGAATTCGTAAAGTACACAATCCGCGTATGCAAATAAACGCTTCTTACGGCGCATCGGCAGCTGACAATGGTCAACCAGAGAATCTATTTCCGATGGCGCCGAGCGGAGCGCGTAGATTCCGCATCGACTTCGGTCTGGTATGCCTGCGCAGGTCGGGAATGAAAAAATTTGTTGACACAGCGGCTGTCGTTTCGCTAAACGAACCGTTATCGCGAAAGTCGAGCGCGTGCAACCTCGCAAATTAACATTAGATATACATACACGGGGCGCAAAATGCAAATCTCGAGCGACGTTACATACAAGAGAGAGAGAGAGAGAGAGCGTCCTTATTTCTGGATCGTAAATAATTACGCTACGGCGTGACAGTGCGAGCGCACACTCTCGCTCTTGGGTGTTTGCGCCACGTTCGCGCCGAACTTTGCTCGCGATCAAAAGCGGTACGTAACGAGACGTAATCCGGCGCATCAGCGTAACGCAAACTCCCGACTGTTACAATTACGCGGCGAGAGTCGATTTCAAAACCCGATGTAACGGGGAGGCTCATCGGAGTGAGAAAAAAATTTCTGAAATTATCGTAGCAACCCTAGTAGAAATTAATCAAGTTTTACTTGATTGAGTTTAGAAACTGGCCAGCAATCAAATCTAGTAACTGGGCAGTACACATATCCAATAACATAATCACAATCACAATTATTACAATTATCACAATTACAATAGCACAATCACAATTTTGATAACCTGATCGTAGCAACCCTAATAGAAATTAATCATGTTTTACTTGATTAAGTTTAGAAACTGGCCAGCAATCAAATCTAGTAACTAGGCAGTACACATATCCAGTAACATAATCACAATCACAATTATTACAATTATCACAATTACAATAACACAATCACAATTTTGATAACCTGAAAGCTGTCAGTTTTATTCAAAGTCGCTATGTTTTTGTTGGTATCTAGTAAAACTGGCCAGTTACTGGCTAAAAAATCGATTTCATTTCTACTAGGGAATACCTGGAACGAACTCGATGTTGTGCAATCGCGATGTTAAGACAAATAGAGCCTTAATATTGTTTTTTAGACAAGCTAAGATTTCCATTTGATTATTTATTTTTCTATATGTATATATGTATTATGCATTTATAATTGCAATTGGATACGTCCACAGGATGGCCAATAAGGCTCCAATATTAAAATGCGTAATAAAGAAAAATACCTTGAACGCATCTCTTTTTCGTATCGAAGTAATACTTGTAGTAAGCCCGTTTCAAATTCAATCGTTCGGTCATTATTTTCCGTGTAACTGGATCAACTTTCCTCGCGAATTCCTCATCCGTCAATTCTCTTTCGGAACCGCATCTGGGACTTCCCGTTCGCGGAATCCACTTGCCGCCTGAAAAACCACCGGCACGTGACTCCGAACTCTTCGAAATTCAAATTTATACGCACGTCTAGATGGCGAACTCTCACGATGCCTCGTCGGACTTCTCGATGGGCTGCTAGGTCCGGTGCCTTGCGTCGAGTACTGATAATTGTAGCTCTTCACGCTTATCGTCGGAGCCTCCGGACTCTTCGGCGAGGAACTCGACGAGCTACGAGAGGAACTGCGTCGGCTCGGCGCGGTTGTATTCGATCCCGTTGAACTTTTCATGGATCGTGTTAACGAATACGTGGAGGACTCGCCCGATCGAATCTCGCTCAACGAACTTTTCGTTGGCGAATTAACGGGCGACAAGCCTTCGGCAGATTTCGCTGTCGATTTTTCGCTCGACGGTTGTTGCACTTCAACCGTGCGCGGCTCGTTTTGGAGATTATCGTCTCGTCGTTTCGCGACGAACGTACGAACTTGTTCGCTGATTCTTTTGATCGACGAGCGAACCATCGAGCGTTGAGCCGGTTGGATTTCGGTTGGCGAGCGTTTTCTTGGAGAATCGCTGGTTGTACAGGACGGTATATTTTGAGGGAAACTAGCCGGTCGGATTTTGGTCGGTGAACGTTGTCTCGGAGAATCGCTGATTGAACAGGATGGCATATTTTGAGGGAAATTAGACGTTGCGAACTCATTCGACGGGCATGGCGCGTACATCTGCCGATCCGGCGACGAATGCGATGTGCCACGGCCGCGATTCGATTCGTCTTCTTCCTCGTTTCCTTCCTCGATCACCTCCGATGGCCACGATCTGTTCTGCGATGTCGAACTCTGTTTGCCTGATTTTGTTTTCGTGAAAGTCCAGAAATCTGGGAATTTCGCTGAGAACAACAATTTGATTAGAATTGCATTTATTTCACCGTCGGATGAAAAATTCTACACAGAAAAAAAGGATCACTTGAGTCAAGAAATATATATACTCGAACCAAATCTATTTTATTTTATTCAAAGATAATTATTTCTTGAATAAAAAAAAAAATAGTTTAAAAATATTAAAAAAATAATAATAAGTAATAGTTTCTTGAATGAAGAATATATTGACTTCTCAAGGGCACACGTTCTTGGATCAAGAAGTTCACAACTATTGTTTTTAAAATTTATTTCTTCATTCAAGAAAGAAAAAAAGACTTGATATTGGAAAGCATATTTCTTCCGCATAACTTTCTTGATTCAAGTAATCCATTTTTTCTGTGTACCTGCTAATATGTCGAACTCCTCGTCTGTCGAGCTGTCGTTCTCCGCGGGGTCTTTCTCGAGTTCCATGGAGGCCTCGGTGTAAGGAGGGGAATCGTTGCTCCCGGTTGTTAGAGGGTTTTCGTCGGAGCTCGATTCGGTTTCTTTAACAGTTCTCCACCCGCACGACGGTGTCTCGCTGTCGGGTGTGTAATATTCGCTCGAGTCCGACTCCATGCTTTGTCTGTTCATTATATTCGCTAGAACCGCGTTTACGGGTCTCATTTCCGCACGTGGTGGGGAATCGGACGGTCCTTCTCTCGGTGACTCCGCTCCGGTCTTTATCTCTCTGAGCCGCTCCATAAAATCTCTATAAATTTGACTCTTTCTTTTCGGGTCATCGACGCTCGTGCTGTCGTATATCATCGAATCCGACAGAGCTTTCTGTTGTTGCGCTATGTTCGGCAGTGCATTCTCGGTTGACAAGTCGACGGTGGCGGTGGTGAAGTCAGTGGCGCATCTACTCTCTTCCAAATCAACGACCGAGTTCTCCTCGAAGTTTTGATTATAAACGGCTTGGGTGGATACGTTTGGATTATTGAGATCTCTAATTGCTTCCTCGATGATCACGGAAACCGAAGCGGAAGGCGACTTTGGGGAAGACAGGCATCTGCGATGAGAAGCGTTCAATTCTTCCTCGAAAAGAGCCCCCAGGTAGCTCTCGCATATCATGGTTTTCTGTTGGTTGGTGATGAGGTCGCCGAAGCTGACGTCGACGGCCTCGATGAAGATGCTCTCGCCGGCGAATTCATCGCCGTCCGGCGAAGCACACGCGGCCTCGCTGCTCTCTTCCGCTGGCTGAACGCGCTCGGGAGATTTGTTCGCCGGCAATTGGCTCTTCTCCGGTTCCTTTGGCGGTGTCACGAAGTACTTTTTCTTACCCGCTAATCGTCTGACGCGATTCGACTCCATTAAAAGAATGAACACTTCGGAAATCTCTTTGAAGCTCTGCTCCAGGATCGACATTTCTTCGCTATTCGCGTCGGGTTCGTCGTTCCCACTGAAAAAGCTCGATTTCATCTTCGCCGACAACCGGGACCAAAATTTTGTCGGCGAGTGGCTCGTGTCCTTCGTCGAATCCGTAAGGTCAGCGGACGAAGCGCTCGCGTCCGATCGACGGCGATGCTCGTTCGCGAGTATTTTTTTCAACGTAGCATCCCCGAAGCTCTTTCTTCGCGATTTTTTCGGACTGTTGGGTTGGACGGCTGCGAATCGCTCCGCGATTTTTCGTTTTATCTTTATCATTTTCTGTTCTGGACTCTCTGTACATATCGAATTAACATTTTTAGCGAATACAAATTTCCCACGTCCGAGTACAATGTAAATATACCTGTGTAACTGAAATCACCGATCGAAGAATCGAGCGTGTTCTCTTCGCTTAATTTCGAAGGAGAGACATCTTGGAGCGAACGCTCCATGTTGTTTGTCGAGAAAAAAGTTCTGACCGGCGTGGAAGTCGGTGCCCTTGGCACTGGTGGCGGTGTTAGACTCAACACTTTCAATTTGTCGATCAGTTTTTCGATCGCAGGGCTCACTTGACCCGTTAAGCCCCATGACGGTCTCGGCGTCTGAATTTTCGTGTAAAATTTAAAAGCTTATTACAATAACACTCGCGGTAAAACATTCGACCAACTCTTGCGATCGACGGAAGCGTCCAACATTGTTTTTGTTTACTCACCTTTGGCTGACTCGACGATGGTCGATGTTTCTGCGGTGTCGTATCGTTTAACGGAGAATTTTCTTGCGACATTTGAATTCAATTTTTTCACCAATAAAAATCGAAAATAAATCACCTAATATACACTATCTAGATGTAAATTCGTTATACGAACGATTTAAATTTCATTTATAAACATTAAAAAAAAAAAACAACCACCGATGAAGTGGTCAAGAATAGTTGATAGTTTGTTAAAAATTTTACAAACTATAACCCTACTCCAAAGAATTATCAAATGGATAAAATTAAGTCGACTCAGCAAAATAAAACTGTTTCTTAACAAAATAAATATCTTATTAAAATTCACATTCGAACGAGAAACGTATACAATGCCATGGCTTTGAAATGACTTCGTCGTCTAAAATTTGAGAGGTATGGCGCTGTTAGTCGTAAATCGTAATCGCCTCGGTCGATAATCGATTACTTATCGATAGAAATCCAAAATATTTAGAGTCAATATTTTTATATAGAGTCAAATCGCAATTCATGAGTTAAAGAATGCCGTCGTGTTTCATCGATAATAAATAATTTAACAAATTTGTTGTTGAGTCAAATCGGAAACTGACAATTTTATTTTAGAAAGAAGTAAAATTTTTCCTGTTGGATTAGATCGGTAATAATTATTTGAAATTATTTTAAAATACAATAATCTCATTTTCAGATTATTCAGGAGAGAAATGATAACAAAAGAATTGATTGTTGTAGGAGAGTTATTTATTACAGATGTAAGCGAGATAAACGAGTGAGCATATATAGAAATAAATCGTTATACGTATTAATATAAAAGTAGATCAATTTCATCTGGTATAAACATATACACACACATTTTCGTTTTTACATTAAAATAATATATCGTTTAGAATTTTCCGATGATGGTATAAACAAAATACAGCGAAGAACTTCGATTGGATTTCGAAGAAGAAGCTTCTTTCTCGATCATCCGATAATGATCAAATATTTGTGTGATTGTTTCATCGCTACATGCAACATTGGATGTCAAATCGTAGGAGAGAGAGAGCGTTAAATTGATTTGTTTTTCATACGCAATGAAATATCTCAATAATGAAAAATACGTGGTAACAGTAATTCATGATTGAGTTTTTCCACGGGCAACGAAAAAAAGTCAAATTTATCTTTGAGATCCATCGTTGAACTAAGCAATGAACATTTTCGCTCGTATGATCGATCGATATCGTCAAATTGAGAAAGACGCTTCGTCCTCCAATTCCGACTGAAGGTTTTCGCTATTTTTTGCTTAAACGGGGCATTACTTACACACAGAAATTCAGTTGCCATTTAATTGCCATTAAATTGTGAAAAATTACTGAATAATCGAACTACGTCACATGTCAATGTTCTCAATGCAAAACTTCTATTCCTTCTTAACTTTTAATTATATTCATTTTTAGTCTATAGTATATTCCTAATGATCAAGTGATTTCATGTTTAATTCAGTATATACATATATAATTAATAATTGGTTCATAATTCCTGTAATCGATCGTTATTCATATGGCAAAATGAATCGTTAGTAAATCGATTTCATAACTAAAAATTATTCAATCTAATGGCGACACTTTGACTGCGCTTATTGCAGAATTTGCAATATCACAAAAAGATGTTTTCGTAGAATAGGAAATTTAACGTTACAGCAACAAAATTTTCATCGATAGCATTTTCCTTAGGTGAAATATAAAATCGCGATATTGTTAGTTGAAATTCAGTATCAAGTCAAGTTGTAATGCATACAACAAGAGTTGAAAAGATACAAAGATAAATATTCACAGTGATTGAGCTATTTAACATAAGACAAAATAACATAAAATAATAACGGCATATCCTACGTGTTAAATAATAAAGATATATTACGTTCAATTATATAACCATGTCCACTGATAAATTAGTGCATTGTGTCCTCTCTTCATAAAATTCTATCTCAATAAAAGTGTTCGTTCTTTTAGTGTAAAACGGTATCTCAGAATAGTCATCATACTTTTTATAAAAAATCAAGATATAGGATTTCATGGCCGAATTATTTTTGTCACAATGTCATACAGTTACAAATATATTTCTAATTATCTTAGGTTATCTTTTGAACAAAAATATAGAAGAATCGAAAATTGAATGAAGTTTTCGGTTGTTGCGCATCTGAAATCCTCGTAATCGTATCGTAGTTGCCAGTATGCACAAACATTTTTATATTTGCTTTAACAAACGTTCATATAGGTGCCAGAAAATACATTTAAAAATTGAAGATAAGCGGACATATTTTGCTATAATGCGATTATGCGAAGACGAGCGGCCTAAAAATTATAACACATTATACAGTCAACATATAACAAATACACGAAATGATAAAATGTAAGTGAATCATTTACATAGGGTTAAGAACTTAGATTGCTCATACAATTTGACAATTACATCATTATAATGGGTAAGCTTGACTATCCTATCCGTGATTTCAGAATTCTTCTTACGAGTAATTTAAATTCAACATCGATCGTTTAATCGAACATTTATTCTTCATGGAGATTAATTTATTAAATTGAAACGTTTTGTTCATATATTGAAAAACAGATTTAAACAGATTTTGGAGGTACAGAACGAAGAGATACTAGAGTTAACAAGGGGAGAAGAGTAAGTTCGTAAAGACATTGAAAATATAATATCGTATCATGGAATGTAAATCTTTTAAATTCCTCTTCACGAGATTTATTCAATGTACCAAGATGAAAATTCATATTTTTTTACGGCAGTATAAATTTTTAATAAAAACCATTTCTGAAAATTTAAAGTTAACCAATTTGTAGAATTAACGAGATAACTGTTTCTGTGATTGCTCTGTTCACAATTTTGTGGATTTCCTATCCGTTCCCACAATTTTTCCAGTAATAATAATGTTCAACGAATACATCGTTTCATAGGCTCAATTGAAATAGATTAAGGAACAAAATACGATAATAAGTAGATCGGTTGCAGATTCTCACAAAATCATATTACATCATAATTGCTCTGTTCACGTTATGTGGATTTTCTATTCGTTCTAGTTATCACGGCAGTATTGAAAATATCTACATATACATCTATAAGACCCAGCAATTCCTCTATTACGCGTTTTACTACGATTACTTTCATGTGCATTTTCGAAGCGATTCACCCGTTTTCACAAAATCTCATCAGTATAGATTAATCTATTCACAAGTTAGTGGACTTCCCACCCATTCCCACCCTAATACACTCCCATAATTTTGTCGAAGATCATCTTACGAAAAATTCAGTTGATCTTGGTTTTGTTCGATGACTTAGGCTGCTGATTTCTATATGCCTTAAACAATATCAGTTACAGTTTTTTGCAGAAAATTGTACGATATTCATCTACTCGGTTTACAAGGCAATGGATGTATTGCAGGCTCTAAGATAGTATCATAATTGACCATTGATTGTGAGACCCTTAGAGCAATAACAATTTACTGATTTTCGGTTGCAGATCCTCACAAAATCTTATATTCATAAATCAGCCCTGTTCACAAATTGTTGACTTTCCTATCCATTTCCAAAATTTTATCAAAAATAATGACGTTCGAAATATACATCATTTTTCTGGCTCAATTGAACAAGACTCAAGAATTGAAAAGTTGATTAGTACATCGGTTGCAGATTCTCACAAAATCGTATAACATCATGATTGCTCTGTTCACGTTATGTGGATTTCTTATTCGTTCTAGTTAGTTCAGCAGTATCAAAAATATCTACATATACATCTATAAGATCCAGCCATTCCTCTATTACGCGTTTTACTACGACTATTTTCATGTGCATTTTCGAATCAATTCACCCTGTTTTCACAAAATCATATCGGTATAGTTTAGTCTATTCACATGTTGGTAAATTTCTTATTCATTCCCATAATATTTCCAAAAATAATGGAACTGAATTTTTAAGTCGTCCTTTTGGCTCAATTGAGAAAGATTGTGGAACTAAACTTCTTTATTCGTACATCGGTTGCATGTTATCACAAAATCATCTAATATCATATTCGCTCCGTTTACAATATTGCGAACTTCTTCGTTCGTTCTTCGTTTGTTCTTCGTTCTAGTTATTTCGGCACATCTAAAAATGTATAATCCCTTCAAGATTTAGCACTTTTTCTACTAAACTTCAGTAAGATTATGGTTATGTGCGTTTTCAATACAATACTCCTATTCCCACAAAATCATATAGATAAATCTATTCACAAGTTAGTCGATTTTAAACCCATTACCATAATATTTCCAAGAATAATGGTTTTGGATCTCAAAATCGTCCTTTTGGCTCAATTGCTACAAACTGCAGAACTAAACACGTTAGTTAGTATATTAGTTGCATATTGTCACAAAATCATATTCGCTCCGTTTACAATAGTGTGGATTTTATCATTCATTCTAGATATTACAGCAGACCTATGAGTAACTATGACAACCTTATATTCATAAAATTGCACTGTTCACAACTATGAGAATTTCCTATCCATTTCCCAAATGTTCTCAAAAATTATCGCGTTCAAAATATACATCATCATTCCGGTCCAACTGAAATAGAATGCGGAACTGAACATGTTGTTTAGTAAATCAGTTGCAGATCCTCACAAAATCATATAACATTTTGCTCTGTTCACGTTATGTGGATTTCTTATTCGTTCTAGTTATCACGGCAGTATCAAAAATATCTACATATACATCTACGAGATCCAGCAATTGCTCTATTGTGTTTCACTACGATCATTTTCATCTGCATTTTCGAATCAATTTACCCGTTTTCATAAAATCTCATCAGCACAAATTGATCTATTCACAAGTTAGTCTATTTCCTA
>NCVS01001298.1:0-17959 GCA_003055095.1 Goniozus legneri
TATCTTTCGGGATTCTATCTTTCGGGGTTATGTCGGCGAACCTTTATCATTTAGATCACTTGAAAATTTATCAAAAATTGTGCTATGGCCACTACTGGTACAACAGGCGTTATAGTATGAATCAACGTTTTTTTTTACAATAAAGAGAGTTTCGAAGATGAAAATGATTTAACTTTTGATTAAAGACGCGAAATTTCTTGAAGTGACCACAAGTGGTACATCTACCCTATAGAACGCAAGTAGGGGACACACTTTCCCATAAAAATGTCGCCACACTTAAATGGTTAAATCTAAAGAAATCTTAACATGTACAAGAATGATGTGGACTCACGTATCCCCCTATGGAATTCTCGAGTTGACTTTCACTCACCTGAAACATAAAATAAATTCGTTATTAGACTATTTAGATGATAATCTCTGTGATCTAAGATCTATAAACTATATTAAACAACATGGGGCGAACACGAGGAACGATGATGACAGGGAGGATGATCTAAAATTGAATAGAGAAACAAATAGGGAAGACCACTTGTGGCCACTCTGAAATTCATATTGATATACTTAGTATTTGATTCTTACTATAACATGATTTAGTTTATTTCTACGATTTTTAGATATGTTTACGTGATTATGAATAATTCAATATTCAAAAAAATATTAAAAAAACAACCAGAGTCGTAGTGTATCTGAGCAATTTCTTTTATTGTTAGTAAAAATCTTAAAAAAAAACTGTAAGTACGTCACTAATAATTATCGAGAATCGTGTATAACATTCATAGTATTTTTGAAATGCTCCACTAATTTATTATTTAGATCACTTGAAAATTCATCAAAAATGGTGCTATGGTCACTATTGGTACAACAGGCATTACAGTACAATTTAACTCTTTTTTTTACAATAAAGAGGGTTCTGAAGGTTTATATATGTAATAATACATCCAAGAATTGATTAATTGATTTTCCTTTATTAAATATTATGATTATATTGATTTAACTTCTGATCAAAGACATGAAATTTCTTAATGTGCACAGAAAAAAAGGATCACTTGAATCAAGAAATATATACTTGATTCAAGAGAGTTATGCGGAAGAAAAAAAAATTCCGTCATCAAGAAAATAATTTCTCCATATTAGTAGAAAATTAAATTCTTGAATTGAGAATTTTTTCTCTTAGATCAAGATTTTTTTTCTTGAATCAAGTATTACCATACTTGAACCAAATCTATCTTGTTTTATCCTAAGATAATTATTTCTCAAATAAAAAAAATAGTTTAAAAATGATAATAATAAGTAATAGTTCCTTGAATGAAGAATATATTGACTTATTCAAGGACACACGTTCTTGGATTAAGAAATTCACAAGTATTGTTTTTAAAATTTATTTCTTCATTCAAGAAAGAAAAAAAGACTTGATATTGGAAAGTATATTTCTTCCGCATAACTTTCTTGATTCAAGCAATCCTTTTTTTCTGTGTGGTCACAAAAGGTACATCTACCTTATACATCTATAAATTGAATATTTTTGTGTTCAGAAAAACATCAACCGATATATCGGATTGTCACATCGAATAACACGAAGTATCGATTATATCAAATTTCCCTACGACACAGTCGGCTGGATAGCAGTTCACCATTCCCAGTTACCTGATGTTCGCGAATCCAGTTCGCGAGCGCTCGACGTTGATCATCTGCCATCGTGGCCTCTCGCAGGTGAAATAACCCGCGTACTCTCCCTGTCCGCGCATTTTTATCGCGATGCAGCTTGTGTGATATCGTCATCGCTCCAAACCGCGTCCCGACCTCTTCGGGCTGAATTTTTTCAACTGATATTTCGTCATCCCTTCGAATGTTCGCGGAGGAAACAAACTAGGCCGATGATAAATCATTCTCATCTCTTGTTCATATCGCGTGTAAATCGAACGAACTGTCCCGCTTCTTTCGCCCATGAGTCACGTGCTTGCGGGGTATCGATTACCCACGCGGACAAAGAAACCGTCCCGAGTATTTCGATTCACTTCTTACGGTTGTTTCGAGGAACGGCAACACCCCTTCACAGGGAACAAACGAAAGCACTCGATATCTTCGTTTCGTTGACTCGAGCAGAAATTTTCATCTCGCCGACACCACCACCGGTTATCGAATATCGATACAAGACGATCGAGTGGATAAAATCGTCCACAGAATTTTCAATTTCTATGCTCTTGTTCGCGATTTTCGGACAAAGCCTTTTCACTCGGCTGGAGCGTTATTGGACCCTTTTACTCAGTCGAATCCTTAGATCACAGCAAAAAAGTTGAATCAATATTATCCTTCTATCGAATTTTCCAGTCACAACGCGATCCCAGAGCACAGACTGCACTAAATTACTCTCTGATTTAAACAATTGTTGACAAATTCACTAGTTTGAATCCGTAAAAGGTGGACAAAATGAGAATTTGGAGAATATTTGACTTGAAACATAAACAGTTGAAAATTTAACACAATTCACATGTCCCAAACGGTCCACTCACATTTTTGTGTTAATTTGACGGATCTTATTTATGTTAGGCAATGACACATGTAATCAGGGTACATATTTTGAATAGTACATATTTATGTTACAAAAATAACACAAAAAAGTGAAATTTTATACACAGGAATAGAAAATTTTCAACTGCGTAGACGAAGCGAATAGCCAAGCGGCAGGCGAAGTACTAGTTGGGGTTTTGCCGCGCGGGGAGCGAGCACTGGGGGCGCGCCCCATAGGAAAGGGGGCCCCTCGCAGGACAATGCCGACCCCGTCCTTCCCCCGCGTGTTTTATGCGCGTGCACGAGGCCATTCGATACGTAGAAGTGAAGGGTGAGTGGGGTGAAATTTTTTTTCTTACTTCCATCCCCATGCTATGACTAATAAGTGCCACGAGGTCTCTGTCGCACTGTGCCGGCTTCGGAGCATCTTGTTGTGTTTGCGCGCCTGTGAGTTTCTCCAGTCCCGCGATAGTCGATAAAAATAGGCTTCGCGCGATCGAGCGAAATGCGGATGCGCGGCTCTTTATGAATTAGTATTATCTCGTAGTGTTGATCTACATGAAAGTACACGGTAAAAATGAATGTGTAATATGTTAAAAGAAATCGATTGTTAAAATTTTTATGTCAAATTATGAACAATCTTAACTGTAAAATCAACAGAATCGAATATGTTAGCATACACCTAATTGTAAATAACATATTTCTATTGTTACAATTGAAATAACAATTCAATTTTAACAATTGAACAATTCAATTGTATTCAATTTAATCGTTCAATTGTTGTTGTTGTTGTTGTTATTGTTGTTTGAAAAGTTACATATTTCTTAGTTAAAATTACCATGTTTGCCAATTTGAATTTAACATCGTTTTTTGTTAAAAGAATGTAAGAAAAGACGTTAAAAAAGATTGACAACATAAAAAGATTGTTATTTTTTGAATTCAACATTATAATGTGTTAAAACAACATCAAAAACAAACAAAAACAAGCGAAATATGTGTTAAATTTAACATATTTGTTTTTATCGTGTAGATTGTGAACTATTTTCAATGCATTCTCGATGATAAATTGTACTACATGAGTAGGACAATTTGTATAATTTTTTATCGTTAAAAACAGAAATAATACACCAACTGTTATTTTGTTGGAACAATAATCATAAGAGTAAATGATAGTTTTAACTGTAACTTTCAATGATATTTTTAACTGTGTATACGAATACGGAGAATAAAAATTTCTTGAAGCCACTTAATGCTTATAGCATTCAAATTTTAAATCCAATTTTTGTTCATTTAATTTCATGTAATCTTAAGTTTTTGTTATTAATATACATTTCAAAGTAATGACCAATTGATTCATTAAATACGATGTTCTGACTACTCTTATAATACATGTATAATCAGATTTTGGATATTACAAATAGTTCCAAAGATAATTGCCTGTCTAAAATTTTAGTGTCCGCGAACGTGTTAAGGAGGTTCAATTGTTAGGTGCACTACGTATAGGGTTGCCAACTATACTGTTAAAAACAGTATTATACTGTTTTTCACTGAATCATACTTTTTATTTTTGAACAAAAAAATTGGTAAGTTGTGCGAGAAACTCAAAAAAATATGTGTTTAAAACAGTAAAAAAATAAAATATTGTTTGTTTTTCTAAAATACTGTTTATTTACTGTTTGTTTATCTAAGACCTAAATATACTTTATTTCTTGCGAAAAAAGTTGGCAACCCTAAGTACGTAGTGCAATGTTCCTTTGGAGTACTCTATTATTTTTAGGAAATATTCATGTATTGCAGAACTATGATTGTAATAACATGAAAAAATAAGATCTGTTCATAAGTGAAAGCTAGAAAAAAAACTTAAATTTTTTCATGAAAAAGGTAAAAAAATTCAACGATAGAAATGTGATAGGATTCATGAGTTTTCATCGACTTTATTACTTCTATTTCATCGGTTACCAATTTCTTAACGTTATTAGAATCTTCATAAAGAAAACTATCACTCGTTACTTTTTCAACTAAAACGGTCGAGTAATAGTAAAATGACAGTTAATTTTGTGTGCGAATCTCTTTTATTTACGTATATGTGTGAACCAGTGATTTTGATCGGAAAAGTTGGACATTCAAAAATTATTTCAGTTAAATTTCATGAAAAATGATCGATTTTGAAAAATTCCATTAAGAATGATTGACCCTCAAGTACATTTAAAACATTACTACTTACACACTACGTACATAAATACTCATAAATCACTACTAATTCCATAAAGAATTATAAATTTTCTAAAACAATTTCATGGTATTCAATAATAAGTTACATTTTTCACCCCTCATCTTTCACAACTTTCGCATATATGTACTCGATAGTCATGCCAGTACACCTGTACTATGTATTTGGCACGTGACTATACCGAGTTTCTTGAAAACCTATCGTCGACAAAAAAATGTCCATAAATTTATCTTCGAGGTTGAATTACTTTTGAATGACTCAATTTATCGAAAAGTGACAAGAGAGACTTTTTGTAGAGCGTCCAATTCTCTACAAAATATGTTAGTTTTGTTTGAATACGTCTATTGGTTTGGAAGCTACAAAATTCCAAAAATAATAGTGGAATTTTCTAATGTTATTTGAATGGAAAATAGAAAATCGCGATGAGCGACCTCTAAATATTAATATTAAGAGCTGAAATCTCATTTCTTTTTAACCAATCTTAAACATACATATATAAACGTATGAAATTGTTGTAGTTAAATTGACAAACCAATCCACGTTCGGTCGACAATATTATATTGATTGCGGTCGATCCGTTTTATTCAGGCCTATCATCGATCAACTTTACAGCTACGTTAGATCTCGAAATCTCTGCGGGGACGAGAAGATTCTAAGACTGTATCACGAGGGACGTATTCTGGGCGTGTGAGAGACCGAGGGAGGAGCCATGGGAATTCCCGCGATAAAATATCGCGACGATTTTCTTTATCTCTCTCTCGAAACCAGTAAATAATTAGCGAGTGTAATCTAATCGATGCTCGCTCGCGCCTTCGGCGACTCGGCGGGTTCCGCCTGACGGAAATCGTCAATTTTAATCCGCGAAATGATAACCACTTCGAGCATTTATCGAAGCGGTTCCGCGACCAGAATTCCACGCGAGAGAAAGAGAAATAAACTCGAGAGGATTACACGCTCGACGGTAACCAGATATCGTCGATAAAGCATCGCGCGTGCACACGCGGAGCCCGGAGATCTCCCTCTCGTATTCGCGTAGCCTTCTTTTTCTCCTGCTGTCGTTCCGAAAGTCATAACACTCGAGCGTCACATGCGGGAGAGACCCTCGTTCGTGAAACAAAAGCACCGCGAGAATAAACCGACTCGCTCGAGGAGGTAGAAAATGAAATTTCGTTAAGAGAGAAACAATTTTGTAGAAATTACACGAAGCAACGTAGTGAATATCTTTGTCGTAAACAATCAACTGGTTAAAAACTGATTTTCTGATTATTTAACTTTTTTCTTGTGGAAAGTTATTATTGTAGTAGATTTAGTTGTACTTTACAACAGACTAAATAAACTGATTTTTATTTATCAAGCTTAATTATAATTTTCTCTTAGCAAACTATTTTAATATAAAATTGATCTCTCAGGTCGAATTTGTGTTTATTTTATTGTTACAAAAGAAACTATTAAACTGATTCCATAATAAATGGAATTTAAAGATTGTTAAAGTAATCAAATCTAACAAATGACATCTCAGAATTTTATTATTGTGATTTTCAACTTCTGTTAGCAAAATAATATATTATGACAGTAACTAAAATAGTAGTATGGAAATTAACATAATTGATGTGAATAAATTGAATATTTTATCTATATGTCAGTACCTTTAAATTTTCAAATTTGTTCACACCTTTCTGTTACAGTCGTAGTAGAATGACATTTCAGGTTTAATTTTGTAGTAAAAAAACACCTTAAACTCACGAGTTAATTATTAACTCACGACAAATGTTGTTAAAATCACATCAATGCAATCTTAGTACACAGTTGAAAATTTTGTGTTCCTGTGTATAAAATTTCTGTAATCACTTTTTTTTGTTTTATTTTCGTAACACACGAATATGTACAATTCACATGCAGTGGTTCTGTTATTAAAGAGGTGGCACTGGTTACATGTGTCATTGCTCAACATAAATAAGATCCGACGAATTAATACAAAAATATGAGTGGACCGTTTAGTACATGTAAATTACATACATACATGTATGTGAAATACATGTGTTAAATTATACAGAAAATTTTCTTTTGTGTACACTGTTAAAAATTTTTCTATTAAATTTCAAATAAAAATGTGGGAAGCAAATAACACCTACATAGTGGGTGAAAATTCAACTAAAACTTATACATAAAAATTCAAATAAATATATGACATTAAAATTAAGAAGGTATCATATTAAATTTCATATTTAGTTTTGATGAAATTCAAAAGATCAATTATTAAATTTAATAGGCATACAGACGTACTGACGATCGTACTTTCCAGAAAGCTGTAAAATTTGTTCTAACACGCATCACGTTTGCGCATCATATTACAAATTTTGATATCACAACAATATTAAATTTCATGTAATATTTAAGATTTTCAAATAATAATTGAATGAAAATCATTTTATAGCTCCGATGATTAAAATTTCAAGTATAAAATGTTAATATTAGTACATAATTATGAAAATTAATAATTATTTTATATTACTTTCATTTCATATCGCAAAAATGTGAAAAGTCAGGTAATTTTTTGTGTTAAATTTCCAAATTTTTCTAACAGTACGTTCGTCCTGATTAAGATGGTAGCGAGTGAGAACATGTCCGATTCGCAATCTATCGATCAAGATTGGGACGATTTATTTGAGAAATTAGTTTATTCTTCATCGGGGGTGATAGGTCACGAAAGAGAGAGGTAAGAATATCGACGGAGTGAGAATTTATTGGTACGGCAGGTGCGGAGCCCATGACTCGATCGAGAGCGAGAGAAGTCGAGTCGAAGGTGGTTTGTTGAAGAAAAAGCGAAGACGACGAAAGAAACCGAGGGTGAGGAGCGTAACGCGGAGAAGAAAAATCACATCAAATATTTACCTTCCGGTTCAGGGATTCGAAGAACGAGAGGGTGCGAAAAATCGAGACCATCCTCGATAGAAATCAAGAGATTCGCCGCAACATCGGGGTGAAAATATTTTTCTTTAATTTCACCCGGAGCTTCCTCTTTTTTTTACGATCGTTAGCTGATTCGATTCAAGGTCGAACGGTAGCGAAATAAATCTCGATTCGTGTTTTGTCACGCCGTTTTATATCCCCCAACGGAATATGTTTTATTCATGCGCGATGGTTCGTCGTAACCTATAATTTCCGTTAGGTTCGGTAACGCAACATGGATGGTAGCATGTAACGCGTTATAAAATGTAAATTTATGCACTGCACGTTACCGTACCTAATTGCCTGAATGCAAGAGCGGGAGCGAACATATTATATTTGTTGCCGATTACCGATTTGTCGCTAAACACGATTTACGTACGATGAGATTTCGTTTGATTTTCTTTAATTCTCATATCGCTGGAGCTGATGACTACTTCCATCAATATTTTCGACTTTGATTACTTCTGTAATCAGAATCTTACATTTGACCTAGAGATGATGACGGTCTACAGCTATTGGACAAAGAAATAATGGTTTTTGACTCCACAAAATAATTTTTGATTGATAAATATATTGATGAAGAGTATACATTGATATAAATATGAAATAAATATCAAAAGAAAATAATTTTTGATTGATATAATTTTTTGTATGATTCTTTCCTGGGGTCTGATGCAAGTTTCGAGAAATCAACCCAGAAACTTTGATCGACAGTTTACTCGAAACCAGGGTTAAGCAGTAATGTCTAATTTCATCAATATTTTCGACATTGATTACTGATTACTTCTTTAATCAGTAATCGACAACAGAAAATTAATAATTACTTTTGTAATCAGTAATCCGAAACAAAATATTAATGATTACATTTGTAAACAACAAAACAACAACATTCAACAATAACAACAACATTACAACAACATTACAACATTCTCTGTAGTTTACCGATTGACCGCTGGTAAATTTGTGGATAATTTCTCTCTCGATCGAAACCGATCCGACACGAAATCTTCCACACACAATGTCACCGTATCGATCAATCTAGCCCGACGTCAACTCCGCGGGCAGAAGATTCCGATCGCTCTAGGGGTCTGACTGTAACCCGATCCGATCGGCCACTCGAAATGATTGGACTTACCACACGACTTTAATCCCCGTAGTTCCGAGGAAACGAGGTAATAGTCGGACGAATAATAGCTGCCTCGTAGGAAGAAATTCTCGCTCTTTATCGAGCTCCATCTCGGGGGTGGAACATAACGCAATAATTTAAAAACAGCAAAAAAATACCTAGCAAATAACACCTACATAATGTGTGAAAATTCAACTGAAACTTATACACAGAAATCTAAATAAATATGACATTAAAATTAAGAAGGTATCATATTAAATTTCATATTGTTTATGTAACGACAATATTAAATTTCATGTAATATTTAAGATTTTCAAACAATAATTGAATGAAAATCATTTTATAGCTCCGATGATTAAAATTTCAAGTACAAAATGTTAATATTAGTACATAATTATGAAAATTAATAATTATTTTATATTACTTTCATTTCATATCGCAAAAATGTGAAAATTCAGTTAATTTTTTGTGTTAAATTTCAAAATTTTTCTAACAGTGTATCGCCGAGCGATAGATCGCACACTGAAAACAGAAATTAGTTGAATATACTTAATATTTATTTGCATACGTTCAAATAAATATGAAATAAATTTAACAAAATATTTGTTTGAATTAAAGATACTAGTTTTATTTTAAACGATATTTCTTAATTTCAAGTAATTGTTAATTTTATCGAACAAAATATTTTGTTCTATATTTTCAAACAAATATTTAGTACCTACATTCAAATGATTTTCGTTTTCAGTGCAATTAAAGAAGTTTCGCGGAACGCGAAGATGGGCCTGCGGTTGTTCCCGATGACGCCAGGCGGGGATGGGAGAGTCCCGGGCTCTCAAGACTTCCAACCGAGCTCGAGTATGGTTTATTACACTGATTACGGCTCGCGCGGATTAGCCATCTGTTATTACATCCATCTGGCTGAGTCGTCTCGTGGCTCGTTACACGCGAAAACTAAGTCGGTCTCTCGCGCCATATACGGTTCGGTAATGCCCGAAAGTCGTAAAGGTCGGAATAGTAGGCCTGGAAAATTCCCGTGGAATCCACTCGTTGAAATTTCCGGCCGGCTCGTGTAGATCGTCTCGGGGTTGAGTACTCGCCACGTGTTACTTTGGCGGGGACGACCGAAAGAGTTCTGCAGCGCGGCTAACGAGAGTAATGCCAGCCCCGTTATTGGGGATGTCCCGCAGACGCCAGCGGTGATAACGATCAGCGGGCAATTCTTTTCGGAATTTGGCTGACGCGGACGATATTGGAGTCTGTGCGAATTTTGTTAGCCTTGTAGTCTTGAGAGCCACAACTGGTGTGACATTTTTGAAAAATCGAATTTTTTCTCCATATTTCGAAGGGTTATACTTCAAAGAATAACATACTAAAATTTCAAATCGATATCTCAAATAGATTTTGAGTTACAGCCATCAAAATTAGAATTTTGGCAGGCCAAAACGATCGAAATTCAAGTTTTTTTTTAAAACACCGCCATTTTGTCAATTATTGATTTTTTTTACCGAGGATCATTGAATATCTTCTAGTTTATAACGAGTGTTTATTTTTGTTTCACTCACGGGGAAGGCCGGAAATTTAAGTTTTTCGTCTGAAAATTTTTCTGTATATCGTTGAAATATGTATAAATGTACCCTAAAAATTTCAGAACGATTCTCACAATAGTTTTCTTCGAAAAAATCCCGAAAAATCTTTTTTTCAGGCTGCCACACTAGCTGTGTCCCTTAAAACCTGAATTGTCTAATAATTTGACGTTTTTTCATCAACGATGTGTGTTTCTCCGCACGATCGAACGGAAAGTCACGAGTACACGCGATCGAAATTACAGCTCGTCACGAGGAAGGTTACCAATTCATCATCCTCAGAGTCAGGTTACGTGACTAAACGAGTGATTAGCTTTTCTTTTAACTAACTCTCCTGGCTCTTCGCGAGAAGCCGGTTTATTTTTATTCGTCTCCACGGAACCCACGAGTATACGAGCACGGGGAATCGACACGAAGAAGGGGAGCGTTCAGAAATATCCGGCTAAACGGGTGGTCCGAAATAGAACTCGCCGTTACCGCTGTCGTGTGTTTTGGTCCAGAAGGATCAATCAACCCAACATTCGAGTCAACAGAACTGAGTAGTATGTAGTTCAATGTTTTCAAAGATTATAGACTCTGACTATTAGAAAATTACAAGTTGATCTTGTCAGTCACTGCAGTGGTTATAGTGCAGGGATCGGCGAAAAAAAAATTTGAATGACGATTACTTGATTACTTTTGTAATCGGTAATCGGAAACAAAAAATTAATAATTACTTTTGTCATCAGTAATCGGGAACAGAAAATTAATGATTACTGTTGTACTTTTTACAGAATCATTTTTAAAAGATCAAAATACATTTTTTTGATTGATATAATTTGATTTGATTTCTTTCCTTTTTTATTATTTATACAATGAGAATAAGAAATGATTCACATTTCCGAGACAGACTGTGACTAATCGGAAAACATTAGGATATACTAAACGGTATGTGAAATTTTCCGGATTTGAACGATTAAAAGCTAATCGATTGGACGAAAGAGTTTTGTAACGGTCGGTGAAAATCAATTCGAGCTTGGAGCGAGAACAGACGCGGAGTAGAGACAGACAGCAGAAGGCAATATGTTCACGAGTGAGTGAATCATCCGCTCATCGAGCATGTGCGTTAACTTCGAGAGAGCGTCTGTAGCACGTCGAACGCGTTGTTATATTATTGAGTCTATTGGTATATTCAATGAGAACGCATGATCGTTCGCTTTTGTTTCATACGCTGCAGCAGTATTTTTCTTTATAAATAACAACATTAAAATATAAAAAAATATTGTTTTAAATACGGTTATAACAATAATAATAATTTAATTATTTTTTGAATAATCATTTTCAATACAAATTTTCTTATATTATATACATTTTTCATGTCACTTAGTAAGAAAGTAATATTATTCATTTTTACTGAACGTAACAGTAAAGTTTTTATGAGATCACAAAAACAATACATTGCCAACCATACAAGCAGTGTGAGCATCGAGCGAGTAGAGATTACAGAGGTTCGAGGTACCGGCTCGACTCACGAAAATTAACGCGACAGTATCGGAACTTCCCGGGTCGTTAAAGATCACATATGAGTTACAATTAGAGGTCCCTTCCGGTTCCAAACTACCTGCTCACCACCGCCGTGCGTGGGTACACGCAAAAACAGATTCGGTACGCCGCCCGGTTTTGCCCACCTCAACGCGCCGTCTATCTCGCGTCTAATTTGGTTTAATACAACGGCGCGCTCCTCCCGGTCCGGGACTGAAACCCATCTAGACGCAGAGATCGACGAAAAAAAAAATATTTGAATAACGATTATTTGATTACATTTGAAATCAGTAATCAACAATAGAGAATTGATGATTATTTTTGTAATCAGTAATCGGGAACAAAAAATAATAATTACTTTTGTAATCTGTAATCAGGAACGAAGTATTAATGATTACTTTCGTAATCTGTAATCAGGAACAAAGTATTAATGATTACTTTTGTAATCAGTAATCAGGAACAAAATATTAATGATTACTTTTGTAATCTGTAATCAGGAACAAAGCATTAATGATTACTTTTGTAATCAGTAATCGGGAACAAAATATTAATGATTATGTTTCAAAAACTTACATTTGAACTAGAGATAATGACGATTTACAGCTATTGAACAGAGAAATAATTGTTTTTGATTCCATAAAAATGTATTTTGATCTTTTAATCAAATGATTCTAACAATATCCTGTCAAAAATACAACAGAAACCAACAGTAATCATTAATTTTTTGTTCCCGATTACTGATTACAAAAGTGATCATTAATTTTTTGCTGCTGATTACTAATTACAAAAGTAATCATTGATATTCTGTTCCCGATTACTGATTACAGAAGTGATCAGTAATCAAAGTGAAAATAGTAATTAGTAATTACTAAAAAAAAATAGTAATATTTAATTACTATTAGTAATTAGTAGTGTAATTAGTCATTACTGCCTAACCCTGCCTAGACGTAGGTATATCTAGACACGCTAGACTGGTTAAAAAAACGAACTTTTTTTCCCTCAAAAGTTGCATTGATATACCTTCAGAAAGGTGTAAAAAGACGTCAGTGAAAATTTCAGCTCTTAACATTAGAAAATTACTTTTTTATTTTTGGCATTTTGTAGCTGCCAAAACAATAAACGGATTTCATCGAAACTAAAATATTTTGCAGGAAGTTGGACGCTCTACAAAAAGTCTCTCTTGTCATTTTTCGATAAATTGAGTCATTCAAAAGTTATTCGACGTCGAAGACAAATTCATGGAAAATTTTTTGTCGACGACATTTTTTCAAGAAAATCGGTACAGTTTCGTGCCAAATACACAGTACAGGTCTACTGTCATGTCTATCGAGTATATATACGCGAAAGTTGTGAAAAATGAAGGGTAACATATGTAACTTATTATTGAATACCATGAAATTTTTTTAGAAAATCTATAATTCTTTATGGAATCAGCAGTGGTTCACAAGTATTAATAAATTTTCACAACCTTCGCATATATATACTCGATTGACATGCGACAGACTATTGGTTTGGCAGCGACAAAATTCCAAAAATAAAAGAGAAATTTTCTAATGTTAATATTAAGAGCTGAAATTTTAACTGGCGTCTTTCTACACCTTTCTGAAGGTATATCGGATGCAATTTTATTTTTTTTAACCAGTCTAATATACACACACGCTCCTTCAGTCACGATAATTCACGGTGACTAGTCTAAGGCCGCGTGACGCGGTGTCAAGTCACGCATAAAAATTACCGAACGAGAGAGAAAGAGAGAGAGAGAGAGAGAGAGAGAGAGAGCCCATTGTGATCGTAAGTAATAGAAGCGAGGAATTCACGTGATATAGCGTGAAAAAACAATACGACCCTCCGAATCTCGCTCGGACGCGAAAATATGCCTCGCTGGCACGCGAGAACGATATTCGTTTTTTGGGGGTGCGGTTTGGTTGAAAAAAAAAAAGAGAGAAGGAAGCCAGCGATGGACGAGCGGCAACAATAGCGGAGTGGGAATGGCATTTGCAACAAACTGCCGTGGTAAAAGCCGTTATAGGTAGCCCGAGATATATGAATAGGGAGCTCTTGATGTATTTGACCGGTCGGGTCTTATAAAAGAGGATTTATGCTTCGTTCTCTATCGAATTCTTGATTCGTGAAAACACTGACTGTTATCTAATCGCGAGCCATCTCGGAAAATCATAAATTCAAGTCGACCCGATGCATCTTCCCACAGCTTAGCTGCGTTCATCGATATCACAGGAGAGATACGTATGTGAGAGTCTTTTTGTTCATTTCAAAAATGACTACATTGGAAAAATTATATTGGAAATAGGGAAGTATTTCTGATGATTTTTATCACTGAACGCTGAGCATAATGTACTTTTAGAAGTATTGAAGAAAAAATGTAACGAATTTTGACATTTCATCCCTTATTTTAGCCCGTTATCGCGAATGACGGCTATAGCCGTCGTGCACATTTTAATTAATAAAAAAAAAAAACAGTGTTAGTACGAAGTGTAACACATACACTTGTTACTTATTTTTGAAAAAACTGTGGACAACTATGATAATTTTTACTTCCTAACATACAGCTTACACTTGATTCTATCTGCCAGGCATAAAAAATTGAAAGGAAAGTGTTTCTGAACACGATCATCAAATTAAAAGTGTGCGGCAACGGGTTAAAAAAAGGGGTGAAACGTCAAAATTCATTACGTTTTTTCTTCAATAATTCTAAAAGTACATTATGCTCAGCGTTCAGTGATAAAATTGTCACTGTATAAAATACGAGGTTATAATTTGTTCGATAAAAAAATCTTTTTTGAAATTTTTATCGGTATAAAATTTATGACATAAAGGAACATGCACTTCTTAACTTAAGATCGTCTAAAATTGATTTTCGAAGTTTCACCAATACACAGTCGTATTGCGAATTTCCCAGTCAAAAATACGACCTTGCTGTAGTCTATAAAAATTAATGAGAGATAATATAAAATCAGTCCATTTTATACAGTAAAAGAAATAAATGAACGAATAGTAGGATTCACTTCAGTCCAAAATAAGTATCAGAATTTTCATTCTCAGTCTATTTACTCTACATAGGGTAGATGTACCATTTGTGGCCACTTTGAAATTCATGTTAATATATTTAGTATTTGATTCTTACTATAACATGATTTAGTTTATTTCTGCGATTTTTAGATATGTTGACGTTATTGTGAATATTTCATTATGCTTGTTAAGTAGGTATACTTTCAGAAAATATTAAAAAAACAACCAGAGTCGTAATGTATCTGAGTAATTTCTTTTATTGTTAGTAAAAATCTTAAAAAAGACTCTATAAGTAAGTCACTAATAATTATTGAGAATCGTGTGTAACATTCATAGTATTTTTGAAATGCTCCACTAATTTATTATATAGATCAATTGAAAATTTATCAAAAATGGTGCTATGGCCACTACTGGTACAACAGGCGTCACGGTACAATTCAACTTTTTTTTTACAATAAAGAGAGTTTGAAAGTTTTATACATGTAATAATTCGACTACTAGTACATCAAAGAATTGATTAATTGATTTTCCTTTATTATATTATGATTAACCCTTAAATGTATGATGATGTATATGTACAGTAAATCAGTAAATCATCAGTAAATTTTGTGTGTTCGTTGTTTTGTTTTATTTTTCCCTTAATCTATGTTTAATTATCTACCTGTTTCAACTTATTGTATTTAAAAAGGAAAAATCATGCATTTAAGGGTTAAATTGATTTAACTTTTGATCAAAGACACGGAATTTCTTAAAGTGGCCACAAACGGTACATCTACTCTGAGTTCGATATTCCGAATCGCAGTGACAAGTGTTTCAGTGTCGTCTAACACACAGTAGTCGGTATCTACGAGGAGACAGCAGCCGCAAAACTTGTCACAGACATCATAAGACCCTTTCGCGGTGGTGGCTCACGATCCAGCCGAATTTCACTGGAATGTGTGTGTGCGCAAGAAACGCACAGGGCGTGGAAAGCCTCTCTCCTCGCTTGTCTCTCGCGAGAGCACGAAATTGGCAAGAACGGTCGACAGGGCGCGCAAGCGAGGAGACGAGGGGTTCCTCGGGTGGCGCTAATGGGGTCCGACGTTGACGGATCTCCGGCAGCGCTACGTCATCGACCCGACGGGATTCACCCACGTGCCTCGCCGAAAACTCCAAGGTCACGGTGACGCGGGCCACTAGAGTTCGAGAGTCGAGAGACTCCCGCGAGAGGTGGACAAAAACCTATATTAATCGCGCCGGGATTAACTTTTCTCGGTGAATTAAACGCCGGCAGGGGACTAGAAATGCTTTATGGTCCAAATTTTCAACTACGTCAGATTTCAGACTTCCTTCGGGGAACGATTTCTCTTTGCGGATAATATCTTTACTTTTAACAAATAAATTTATCAATTGTAATTCTTGTAGACCTATAGACTTATTACCTTAGTGTTAATATTTATTGGGAAATATTGAAATAAATATTTTGCTGAATAAAATGAATCATTACTTAGAATGAAGTAATATTATTTGGAATAAAATTAGTATCTTCAATTGAAACAAATATTTTGTTTAATCTACTTGATGTTTATTTGAATGTATGCAAACAAATATTAAGTAGATCCTGGAAATTTTTATTATCAGTGATTCATGAAAATGAAATGAATATGCACAATACGAACGTTAAGTGAAAGAATTTTAGTTAAAAATAAGTTGAAGTTCATTTGCAATAATATTTAATCTTTTTAAACAATTCATTTTATGGAGTCAAGTATTCATTTCAACGCATACAAATATTAAGTACATTAAATAATATTTTTTTTCAGTGTGAGTTCAACACTAAATCTACCGATGCACATTAATTTTTTTCATTTCTGTTTCTATCTCTTTAGATAGCTTCATATTCAAACAAATAAAAATGCAATGTTATAGGGTAGATGTACCATTTGTGGCCACTTTAAGAAATTTTGTCTTTGATCAAAAGTTAGATCGATTTAATCATAATATTTCATGAAAGAAAATTAATTAATTAATTCTTGGACGTATTAGTAGTCGAATTATTGCATGTATAAACCTTCCAAACTTTCTTCATTGTAAAAAAAAAGTTGAATTGTACTGTGATGCCTGTTGTACCAGTAGTGGCCATAGCACAATTTTTGATAAATTTCCAAGTGATCTAAGTAATAAATTATTGGAGCATTTCAAAGATACTATGAATGATACACACGATTCACGATAATTATTAGTGACTTACTTATAGAGTTTTTTTTTTAGATTTTTATTAAAAATGAAAGAAATTGCTCGGATACACTACGCACTGGTTGTTTTTTTAATATTTTTTGGAAGTATATCTACTTAACAAACATCATGAAATATTCACAATGACATCAACATATCTAATAATCGTAGAAATAAACTAAATCATGTTATAGTAACAATTAAATACTAAGTATATTAATATGAATTTCAAAGTGGCCACAAGTGGTACAGTGGCCACAAATGGTACATCTACCCTATATATAGTTCATAAGTAACATTTACAATTTGATGATTTGTTCAGCTTTAAATTGGAGTCATTTACCCTGGTGAGTTTGATGTTAAAACAAAACAATTGCAAAATTTTCGATAAAAAATAAACTCCGTAATTGGATTTTCTGGGCCAAGCGATCTAATTAAGCTCAACCCGACCAGTTTGGCCAGTTTATTCTCTGGGAGCTTTTCCGAGTCGTGTAAAGCGGTCCGCCATCGATCCTGCTCGCTATCTCCTCCACTTCTGGCTATATTCTCCGTACGAACTATTTCCCTCTCCTTAGCTCGCGTCCTCCCAGATAAACATCTGTCGTTCCAGCCTCGTAAACTCTCTCTCTCTCTCTCTCCCACCCGATCGAATTCCTAATGCTGTATAAACACGAGTCGGCGAATTTCCTCCGGAGGTCCGGTGCCGAGATAAGCATCGATTGAATTTCTCGTGTCGTAAAAAAAAGCTGGACCGGGACGCAGGTGGCTGGACTCCGCCGCTGGAAAAAAGGAGTTTCGGAA
>NCVS01001300.1:8143-22858 GCA_003055095.1 Goniozus legneri
CCCCCCCCCCCCCCTCTTTATCCGACCTCGAGCTTTTACCCCTCGAAATCTAGTCACGGATTAACCTCTCTCGTGACTCTCCTTATTCAAACGTCGACTCGCTACTAGAGAAAAATACGTCATAAATACGCTTTATTCTCGCATGAATCGCAAACAATGAAAAATCAGGAATCTCGCGTATCCCCCTCGAGTCTAATTACAACGGTGCTCGGGCAAATATTCTACAAATTTAGATAGCGGAATGGAGAGAGGACGAAGGGGGTGTAGATAATTCGATCACGGATAAAATACAGCATCCCCGGCGATCGGGATGCCGGATGTATATCGGAAATACGCACTCGCTCTGCTGCGGGGATCCTATTATACGATAATTTTATTCGGTGCTTTCGGATATTGTCGCGATACCGTGAGAGGAAGAGAGACCGAGCGCTGTCCCAGCTAAGTACTCGAGAATATAATTTCGTCCGCTCGTCAGCGGGCAAATTGAACGCGCGACCAGGCCAGCCAGCTCAACCCACGTTCAACGCGCGCAATTTGTTCCGCGAAATACGTCATTTAATACGATTTGCGATATACGCACGCTTAATTGACGATTCATCTCGATTCACGGCGCGTAGAGATCGCCTAAGTAAAAATCGATATCGGCTCGAGGCAAAATTCGCTTCTGAGAGTATAATCGCGATATGAGGGGGAGGAGTTATAAAATTCCGTTGGAGTTGCGGAAGCGGAAAACAGTACAAAGCTCGTTGCAATCGGAATCCGGCGAAAATAATAGAGAGCGAGTGGGCGTCTCGATACGCGTATAGCGGAGGTATAAGGTTTAGATCGGCGTGTAAAAGTGGCTTTGGTCGTCTCTTCCGATGACGGAGTTTATATGGTGCATTACGTCCGACGAACCAGAGTACCGCGCACTTCCTTGGTATAACGTTCGACGTTAAATCGCCCGGTATGGGATTTACAAGCCACGAGCTGTCGACGCGACGCGTACTCGTAAAACACGTACAGTTATTCTCTTTCCCGTCGTAAACTTATCCGTTACGAATAAATTCCTCTTTCCTTTTCTCCCACCATTCGCGGTTGAAAAATTATTATTATAATTTTCATTCGAAACTCTTTTGTCTGCTAACAAAACGGGGAGGGTGAAATTTCGATCAAGCCGCGTTATAATTATCCAACTTTGCTCTTCCAGGGTCTAACCGTGTATTACCTACAGGCTCGCCCCGCGGCTGTATTACAATGCTCATTGTGCGTTAAACCCCTCACGAGAGAGCAACAACGTCCAGAGTTGATGAACAATTTTCCTCTAACTGTATAACGATGAAGCATGTTTATAATCGTTACGCAAATACGCCGCTCGATTTCGACTTTTTTTTTTTTATATTTTCATTTTCTTTCTTTTGTTACGTAGGGGTTAACGTTCAAGTCATGTATGAAACATTATGCGTGAACGCGGCAATATGACTCAGGTGGGTGAACTTCTATATAAACTGCGTACTCAGAGTACATCCACTTGGGAACCCGAATGAAATTCCCAGAGTCGACGAACCACGAAAGAGGAAGAGAGCGAGAGAAAAGCAAAGCTAAAAAAAAAAGAAACGAACGAAAAAAATTCGATCGTACTCGAGACTCGTTTGCCGTGTTTGTCGTTGAATGTGTACGTAAATTCCAGTCACGTTTGCCTCGTCGTTTTAGATTTTCTACTTCGAGAGAGTCGAAAAATTTTACTCCGGTACGAGTGAAAATACGTGTAACCCGAATATATAGAGCTCGCATGCGTAATGTCGAGTATCGATAAATACAGGAAACTCAAGTTCACTGATTTTTCGGTAAAACGAAATCATATATGCTTTGTCGCTATTATTGTTCGTATCAAATTAAACGATATTCCCGGTGATAAGTATATAAATTTTCATTATTGGCGGTTATTGGGGGAGAAAATCGAAAAACAGACAATCGGTGTAGAATTTCATTCGTGTATACGGTTGAGGTAATAATCAAAAGTAAAAACATTTTTCGCGGGTTATTATACGTGCCCAAGAGATATTGCTCGAGAATATAATATACGCACACGGATATATGTACGGTATGTACGTACATAGCTCACACACAACGCGATCGCTGGAAAACGGACCGTTTAATATGGGACAAGCGGGCTCCGCCGTCGACGAGCTCTGGGATCTTGACACGACGGATAATTGCTGCCGAGACAGATCATAAATGCCGGGTAGTGTGGTCCTAGAGAGTACCTAAGGGCGTATACGTGTGTGACGAATATACCGGGTACTCCAAAAATCATCGATTACAGCGGCAAATAGGAAAACGTTTATTCGCGAAATAAACGTTATTCCGTAATTATTGCTATCGCAATTTCAGCCGACTTCTCAACGAAAGGTTAATAATAATCATTCGCGATTAATCTCCATGGAATGTTAGTAACTAGGAACGTATAGCAACGATTTAACGCGATGTAATACATAGAGCGTAACTTTCCGCACACCCCGTATTTTCGGATATACGTATATACATATAGACTTATAAGCGTGGGCGCATGCGAGACGCGTTATAATTCCACGCGCAACGCTCGTGAGCGCTTAGGGCAAGAAAATTGAGCGGTATTATTAATCTCGCTGTAGCGCTACCCCGGCCCAAATTACGAACGGAATGCCCAACGACGAGATGCTTCCGTGAGATATCCTCCTCGACGATTGAGATAAGAAAACGTCCTTAACGAGTGCCCCGGGATAACGCGACGGGAAAATTTGGCTCGCGGTAATCGCGCGAGTCCCGCCACCGGAACGAAACACGCGCGCGCGCCAAATTAATTTCGTATAGTCGGGGAAACTCGAATTAGCGAGTAGCCGCGATTGTTTGCAATTGGCGCGATGTATCGGCCACGGTGACGCAATCACGCCGAGCCATTCGACGATGTTTACTTTTGACGCTGTTATCTCCCGCCAGCGATAAACTGCATAGCCCTATCGCCGCGCGCTCGTATCGCGGTCCGCGAGCTCGCATACAGGAGGGGTGTTACAGATCGAGTAATAATCACCGCGGTATATTACCCGATACGGAACTATTAGCGGAAGATGTAATCCGTTCTACGGGCCATTATATTATACGCTCGTGGAATTTACGGCGCAACTGCGAGCGGGGCGTTTGCCGTGTATATACCGCGACAGGTCACGATACACCGCGTCGCGCTCTCTCCCTTATCGCCAGCCGCGATTCGATCCTATCGGCTTACTGCGCCGTGAAATTTCATTTCCTATATGAGCGCGTGAAAACAACATCGGCAATTTTTAAACGCCGCGTAAAATCTCTATCCTCGATCGCTCGCGTCGTTCGTCGCGATTACGAGAGAGGGAGGGGTACCGAATCGTGAAAAATAGCGACCGCGGTGTCGGTTATAAAGGCTATTTCGTCCAATGGATTAGAGTTTTGGCCGACGAGGCACGAGGGGAGACTGCCTCTGGGATATGCATTTTACGCCCTAAATGGTTTTCGATGGTGTATAAAGAGAATTTCATTTCGACCTCCGATCAAACCCGAATTTCCTCGGCCCGTATGCGCACACAACGGCGCGTGTACGTGTATCGTAGCGTGGATGCGGATGAAAGCGAATTTACCATAAATCACAATGAATCTCGTCACCGATATTCCACTCTGCATAAATCGCGCTCGATGGGCCAAGGGGTGAAAGCTCAGGGATGCCAGGGCAGAAAGCTTTCTGTCATCGCACTCTCATAGTGTTTTCTTTTTTTCACAAATTTCTTCCTTTTTAGAAAAATGGACCGATTGTTACTCGAGTCGGATAATCCACGATAGGAGTATTTTGCTCTTCTTTCAGTAATATTACGTGGGTGGCTAAACATAATGTAGATTGGAACACGAAGAAGACGAAGTAAAAACTGAACGCCCACGTATACATATACGTCGCTTATCCTCCTCTCTTTTTCGAGAGTTGCAGCTGCGTCGGGATATTCCAGCGTGTAGAGTTCTCCTCGTATAATGGGAACTCGCGAGAATCCGTAAGTGGATACAAAGTATGACAAATATAAATTAAATCTTCTTTCGCGGAACAGAAATAGAAAAGAATGGGAATAAATGGGAAACAATGCGGGAATTGAGTAAGAAAAGCGACGGCTGATGGGCGATAGGGTGGCAGGTAGAACGCGAGATGGAGGATCTCCAAGGGAGGAAATACGATTCTTGATAGAGACGTTTCCTCTCTCTCTCTCTCTCTCTCTCCGCGAATCATGCGCCCTTCCTTCCTTCCTGCCGCCTCCTCCGGCGCCCCTTCACCGCAAGGCCCTCGCGTTGTCGTCGTAGTCGTCCCACTACTACCCTCTCCGTGGGCGCTCGATGAATATCGACGAACCGATTTTCGACGAATCGACGAGGCGTGAGTATTCGCTCTTCTCCGATTCCATCCCCCTGTATTTTGCTCTCCCTCTCGCTCGCTCGCTCAAGGCTCTTTATCGATACAAAAAACGCGAGAGTATTCTTCCCCTTCTCGAGACATTCACCCGCACGCTGCCAAGATGTTATCCGTTTAACTATCGTGTCGGAGCCGAAGAAATACGGATCGTTTTACATTTCGGCTTATATTGAGTTTGTATTCCTCTAGACGGGAGAACAATTTCCTCATTTTCATACAGACTTTCGCGGAACGCTCCGGTGAAAAATAATTGCTTTATTTTGTATGATGTCGTTCACGATATGCAAAAAGTATATAATAAGGTTGAACGATTTTTTTTTATTTCTCTTCTTACGTGATAAAGATGGAATGAAGAAAGATTTAGGATCGGAGATGCATGTAATAATGAAATTAGCCATCTGTGCGTATCTCGTTCGCGACTCTCGAGCTTTTAATTAAAAAGCGCAAAGGACGAAACTGTAGAAGAAGAGAGAGAGAATTGTAAAATAAAAAGGATACAGAAAAAGACTTTCGGTCGATTAATGGCGACTGTATTTAAGCGGTGAGCTCCAGTTACGCGAAAATCGGATTTAATGAAACCTAGTTTTACAATGAAATTTTCTCGTACAAGGAGGAGATTTTCTGCATCTGACGTGCGACCTACTCTCCCCACCTGTCTCTCTCCGTCATCTTTTTTTTTTTTCTTTCTTTTCACTTTTTGCACCTCTCTGCGCTTCTTTCAACTCTGACTCGATACGCGCGCGGAGTCTTTGAGAGTCACCATGATTCCACTATCATACCAAGCCGGTATATTCCGAGGGGAAATAAAAAAGAGAACAGATGTTCTATATCTTCACTTTTTCATATCACGTAGCGAATATGCTGTATGTATGCGCGCGTGTGCGTGCGCGTAGGTAGATAGATCTTTCGCGCGTGTGTTTATGCGCGTGTGGGAGAGGACGATTGACACGTTGCTCGATGGAGCAGACGTAACGCGATGCGAATCGGCTGAGTTTACGTGGACGCGTCGGCCGATACGGACTCGAGCACGTCGTTAGACCGATAACGACGACGTCGAACGACGTCGTATCCTAATTTCTGCGTAAAGTGGCTCGCCCAGTGGCACGTAAAGAGATATCGTTATCCGTGATTTTCAGCGTCGGGATAGAACAAAATCCTTTCTTATAAAATTATTCATTCACAGGATGAATTGGTACGGGAAGTGTGCCATTTCTTTTTTACGCGCGAATATTATAATTATCTACCAACAGGGTATTTTATTGGACAGCGCGGGCCGATCGCTCACAGCGTTTTTTTTTTTTTATACGCGCTAATTTAATTTAATTTTAATTAAAACGAGACACAGGCTGCAGCGACAAACGGTAATGCGTCAATCTTCGTTTCGCCGTCCCGTAACTCGGTCCTCGACACCGTCTTACCCCTTAACGTCAAACTTTACGACCAACTGTATTCTCTCGACTCCCCCTTTTCGCGATTCTTTTTCAAAAGATATTCCCTCGTTACGTTTTATTGCGTCGCGTAAATATCAAAAACGGCTCGTGAATCGACGTATATATCGTCGAGGTATAGGAAAAATAAGAAGAGAGGAGAGAGAGCGGGGCCCGGCGTCGACTCCTCCCCGGAATGAAATCACTCCAACTGGCTTTTTATTTAATTTCGACCTCGCGGGATTTGGCCTCGTAAATTTTCGCCGTGGGGGAAAAAGAGATCGGGCTCCGTGCCCCATATACATATAGCGCGGCGTCGGTGCCGGGGTACCCGTTCTACCTCATTACGCAAATTCCGTGAAACGGCGCTACGCTAGGAAAATTCCTATGGCACTTTTCTTCCGTACTTCTCTACAGCGCTCCCATTGTGTTTTCAGCGTTTTTACGTTTCACTTCGTTCATCGGTTCTTCTCTATACCGCGCGTTTACTCTAATGAAACGCGTAAAAGTCCCGCGTCGTTATAACGATTCCTCTTATTCTCTACAAAGGACCCGACAACTTTTTTTTCTCTCCTCTCTTTCTCTCCCCTCCAACGCACGAATACGCTACCCTTTGAACCAGTACACTCGATGCCACCCGCGCCCGGTATCGGTCGTAGAGAAAGAAGGTCTAATGAAGTTACGATGCACCGTTGTACTCTGCATTCTAATACCGGACTCGCTCGAACGCGCATATTTCATGATATAAAGGTGAGATAATGAAAAAAAATGCAGTTGCGTATAGCGCAAAGAACTTCGATACCTTAATTAAATCGGAAAATGGTTAACGCGACGGGACAGAAGCTATTTCGAAAAAGTAACGTAAAAGATATCTCTTCTTTTCTCCTTTTAATCAATTATAACCTTCGAGGTGTATCGTTATCGCCAAATCATTTCTTAATTGCCGTGTTGTATCTTTAATTAATGAAACGGCAATTAACGTGACCCGTCATTTTACACGCTATTCGTTATTAATTGTACGAGAATAATAAAATCACCGACCGTTCATAACGGCGTTAATTAGTGTCGCATTTTGTAGCGTTAATTTAATTAATATTTATTCACGGAGCGGACCGTGTTGTTTGACAAATTTTCTTCGTTTTTCGCCTCGTGTTATTGTGGGTTTCATCCATTGTTGGTTCGTCAAATCTTTCTAATTCCCATTACCCGTTTTATTTTCTATTAACGTTTTTCATGTGTTCTAATGTCAGCTCCCTCTTACTTTTGAAAAGTGAAACTTTCAAAAATTTTAGCGAGTTGTTCCTACTATATTATACGACATCCACAGATTTTAAAGTTGAAAAAATTAAAAACATTAATGAAAGATGTATATTTATATTTAACTCACCTAGCCTGTGGTTTCTGGATCGCTCTCATTGTTTAGAGCCCATTAAAATGCAACTAATTAAAGGATATAAGATTTCGGAAAACCTTCTCGCAAGTCCCCGCAGGACCCAAGTACTATATTTATAACCCTGCCGATATTGATTTTCTTTTTCAAATTCTCGGAGTTGTACATATAGTATCCGGGTTCTGAGGGAACTTGCGAGAAAGTTTTCCGAAATTTTATATCGTCTAATTAGTTGCATTTTAATAGACTCCAAACAACGAGAGCAATCCAGAAACCACAGGCCAGGTAAATTGAATATAAATATATACTTTTTTTTATTTTTTTCGTTGGTGTCGTACAACATGGCACAAATAGTTCAGTTCAAGTTTTAGAAAACGAGGAGCTAACATTATACTCATACGTTTTTCCTCGTTTCCGCTTAATTTTTGTTATTTCTTCCTGTTCTTACAACGTATCTACAACCTAATATAAATACAACGAACGTGTATTACCGAAAGTAGGGTTTCCCGTGGGTGCGTAGATCACCCTTTATAACGTGTATTTACTCGAGCTTTTCCGCGGCCATTTTTCCTTATCCCCCTTTTCCCGGATGCACGCCACACTATGCCAAGAGCGCTTTCGAATTGACAAAAAGCTTCGCAAAGCTCACCTCCCGTTTCCGTCCCTCCCACTCTTTCTCTCTTCTCCTCTATTTCTCTTTTTCTCTTACCGTACGCGCCGTGTCAACAGGGGAAATTCGAAAACGGTCATTAAAACCGGTATTAACGTTTTCCGCGTTGCCGCTTGACGCGAGAGCGACGAGTTCGCTAATTGTAGCCGATGCGAATTCAGAGTGCGCGAATTACGTATTCCTACATTCGTATGACTTTTCGCTCCCCGTATAAAAGCACTTTCTAGTCGTCACTCCGGCACGGGAATATAATCCGTACGACAAATGTCTCGTTTCGTTAGAGTATATACCCGCGCGAGGCGCTGTCTCGTTCGAGAAATGAAAAGACGCTCGGGAACCTATCTAAAAAATTATACCGCGTGACGATGCTTAACGCGCGAATCAATTACCCCTCGAGGACGCTCGCGCAAATTCTCTTTCCCCGGGCTCGCGCACTCGCCGCTTAATCGTGCCCCTCCGCCGTTATGGCCAAATTCCATTTACAAGAGATTATAACTGTACTTACTCTTGGCAAAACTACCACGCACCTCCCCGCGTACGGTACGGCTTCGGCATAAATTTGGCTCGCGCGTTGCTTGGATATATCTCGCCACTCTCGCGGTTTTTTTTCCCACCCCGCCAACCACTTAACCAACTTTTCTTGTCCGCCGGCTGTAATTCGACTTCTATACCCTCGACTCCGCTCTCTTTCGTTTGTCGACGAAGTGCCGACGAGGAGGCAACCCTCGACGCGGAAACTCGGCTGGCAAACGAGCCGTGCGCACGGTAAAGATAAATTGACTCCAACGATCGTAATCAAAGCGGGTATAAAAATTGCAGTGATTCCGAACGAAACGTCGATGCGATGAAAAACGCGACCGCGGCTAGGTCCTTTTTTAGTCCATAAATCGAGCCCAGTCACCGAGCGTACGCGACGATGATTTATGGCCAGTTATTATTATCCGCATTCCTCTGCCCCTCTCCGATTCACCGGAAAATACCCGCCCCAAGAATCGCGTATAATCGCGATTGTAAAAGATTTATCAGCGTCCCGATCCCTCTTTCGAGGCCTCGACACGCGATCTCGCTAGTCTCTCGTCGAATTAACGAACGACGACGCCGATTTATTCGACTCGGAGTCCTATTATTTTCACAATACGCGCGTACACTGAGAAAAAAATATTGTCGAACCAATTAAATATGCAATCATATAGCGCCAAGAGGATATTTTTTGAGTGAAATATTTAGTGATTGATTTAACAATTATTTTGTCAAACTAAACAATTATTTCATCGAACTGACTAAATATCCTCTTGGCGCTATATTGCATATTTAATTGGTTCAACATCTTTTCTCAGTGTAACGCGTCTAATTTTCAATTGAACGGTCGTCGTATCTGCCGTCGGGTGGAAGACAAGTGACCTCGATTTTCGGACGTAATTGCGTAGCCGTCCGTCGATACGTTCCCCGTTACATTCCGGATACCGCTCTCGCGGTGAAGAGACGACGCGGAATCCTCGAATGGGTTAACCGCTGGCCGCGTCCACCGCGATAATTGATTTGCCACGCACGCCGCACGGAACGCAACGCTTCGGTATAGACCAACGACGGAAAATCCCTACGGACGCGTACGCGCTCGCGTGTGTTGTACGCTGTCTCAGTCATATTCCCGCCGTTATGTAGGGAGAATTCGAGCGCGAACGGACGAAACCGTACACACCCAGCTCGCGTGAGTTCCGCTCGTCTCTACACAGCCGAGGCGCGAATTCCCCGATGCGCGCGCGGATCGGGGATGAGATCGAGGAGAGGGAATTGTTTAATTACTGAATAATTCAGAAAAGCCGTGTATACAGCTCTCCGATACACGCAACGAAGACAAGGGAGAATGAGGCACGCGCCAGAAGTTGGGAAATTTCCAATCGCGTAATTTGCACTATGCGCGCCGTGGGAAATTTGTCGCGCTAAAATTCCCTCTCTCCTCTTGGCTGCTCTCTCGGAAATACACACATCGGGTGAATCAATTAACGAGAATCCTTTCCGACGGTAGCGTTAATCGCAGAACCGTCACACCGATCGATCCACGAACCTAGCTAGGAAGCGAGAGAGAGAGAGAGAGAGAGGGAGAGAGTAAGAGAGCTCGTTAATTAATCCAACGGAGGAGGATGGTTGACGAGTTCAAGGTCGCATTGGGGCTTTTTCGCACGACTCTCGATCCGGGACCTCGAGACAGCCAAGCGTTGTTATCGCGTGGGAACGAGTCGAACGCGGCCCGCGGACGCAATTGCAATTTCGGTCGAGCGGTGAGATAGGCACGTAGATAGAGAAGAGAGAGAGAGAGAGAGAGAGAGAGAGAAAATACCCGTAAAGTTGTGTATGTATTGGATGAAAAGGCACAGCGTTTCGCAAACACGCTGACAGCCCGGCCAAATATACATGTATCGGTGTGCGTGTTGCTATATGTACCGGATTCATTCAACAAGTGATGCCACGAGCGGTATAATCAGAGAAGAAGTCGAACGTGCCCCGTTCGCTCCGTTTACGGCCATCGCACTCTCGCGTCATTTTTTTTTTTCTCAAACTAAATATACACAGAAAAAAAGGATCACTTGAATCAAGAAATATATACTTGATTCAAGAGAGTTATGCGGAAGAAAAAAAAATTCCGTCATCAAGAAAATAATTTCTCCATATTAGTAGAAAATTAAATTCTTGAATTGAGAATTTTTTCTCTTGGATCAAGATTTTTTTTCTTGAATCAAGTATATTACCATACTTGAACCAAATCTATCTTGTTTTATCCTAAGATAATTATTTCTCAAATAAAAAAAATAGTTTAAAAATAATAATAATAAGTAATAGTTTCTTGAATGAAGAATATATTGACTTATTCAAGGACACACGTTCTTGGATCAAGAAATTCACAAGTATTGTTTTTAAAATTTATTTCTTCATTCAAGAAAGATATTGAAAAGTATCTTGATATTGGAAAGTATATTTCTTCCGCATAACTTTCTTAATTCAAGTAATCCTTTTTTCCTGTGTATATGTCGCGCGCTCTTTGTACTCGCGCTCACCTATGACGCCTTCAGAACCTTTATCGTTAATCAATTATCCGGTTCGTCAAAGACCGAACACCCGACGAGGCCCGATCTATAGATTTCCACGTATACGAGATTTCGCGGAACTCGTTAAAAATCCGAATGAGATTCAACGGTTTTCGGTGTAGATTAGTCTCGGCGCGCTCCAGTTCGCTTCGGATGCTAACGCGTCGGGACTGGAGAGCCGAAATCTCGTCGTCGCGACCTTCGATCGATATAACTTTATCGCGCAGGACGCGCGAAATTCGGGAGCCTCGGCTTATCGGCCTTCCGTGCGAGCGAGGATTGATCGGCCGCTTGTCCGAACGCGAAATCGATGACTGGGCTCCTCGGCTCGCGCGAAAAAAAAAAAAATAACAGCCGAACGTCGGCCGGGGTGATCGACAACTCGATCAGCGTCGTCGACGAAACGCGTCGAATTCGCGCTTCGCACGGGCGAATCGCGGGATATCGAGTTATCGCGGATTGAAGGAGAGGAGAGGTTGAATTTCGTTAGCAAAAACGATGGCTAATTGAAAGCGCGAAACGAGACGGAAAATCCCATCGTTTGTGCTCGACTCCTTTCGCTCTCGTCTTTTTCCGCGACGAGCGAGATTTCCATCGGCTGTGCGCGACAACAGCGACGATGATCGAAACGTTTGCCGTGCTACCCTCTAATCGAACTAGCAGCGAATCCCTCCGGCTCCCCTCGCGGGTTTATCGACGTTCGCGATTCCGGGTTTGTCGATACTCCCCAGTCGCAAACATACACACCGGTGCAAATGTAAATTCGATCAGGCGTAACTTCGACTTCGTTAAGTACACACATCTCGGGGTATCGTCCACGTCGAGATAACCTGCATTTTCCGTGCGTCTCGTTTGTACGTACGGCGAGAAAAACGAGAGCGAAAGAGGGAATTATCGAGAAACGAGGAACAAATTTTTTCGCATTTCTGTAACTTTGACAATATTATTTCTTTTTCCATTTTATACGTTATTTACGCGTGTTAAGAACATTGGAAACGCTAATTTACCTCGCGGCTTTGTGTTTACGACGCGTGTCGTAGCTCTCGTTTCACCTGCTTCGTACTCGTTCGAATAACACGACGAACGGAAGATGAAGGCATACGGCGGCTACGATCCCGTCGTAAAGAAGATCGTAATTTTAATGCAAACGGTGGACTCCCATCGACGCCACGATTACTCGTAAAAGAGAAAAGATAGATCGGACGAATGAGATACCACGAAAGCGAGCTTCGGGTCGCGTTAATTTATGACTCGAGACGACCGTATCTCGACCAATTGGTCCGATTTTATGAATAAGCGCGATCGCGCGTTCCTCGATACGGTCGCTTATATCTTACAACTCGAACAATGGAAATCCGGTGGGAGAAGTAAAACTCGTCCGTTATTAAAAAAGCTCGTAGATCAGTCGAGGAGAAATTTTCGGTAAGCGAGACCTATTCAGGGTACAAATGCGTCTCGAAATTGCCGCATTCTTGACTACTTCCAAGTTCCTCGTCAGTCGTAAAACTTGCGCGAGAATGACGATAACGTCAGGAGACTATTCTCGTCATCCGCATTCCTTCATCTCTATCTTTCTTCGCCCCCTTTCCCCATTTTCCTCTTATTTCATATAGAAAAAATTTCCCTCATATGTACAGATCGAAGAAAAATTTCTTGTCATAACACGGTTCGCTAAACTCGCATTTCGCGATTTGAAGTTTACGACGCGACAATAGATATCGCGGATATATACACAACGCAAGATAAGGAAAGAGAGAGAGAGAGAGAGAGGGAAGGAACGTCACCCTCGTCGAAAGGGGAATATGTCTTCCCATCGCAAAAGTCAGGAGAGCGAGGCGAGCATTTTTCGAACGAAAGTAAAAGAAGAAAAAAGTGCGAAACCGTTGGACACAGCCCCTTTCAATTTCGCCTCTTCTTTCGATTTTCTTCGTTAAAAATAACAACGAAATAGAGGACACGGGAGACGAGACGCGGAACCAAGTTGGAAAAATCTACTCGATGCGTTCCTTTCTCTTGCACACGAATTTCTTACCTCGCGTTTATTTCGATTTATCGAGCCGCGAAATGCGCCTCCTCACGACCCACTACGTCGTTTTCCTCGCGATAAAACTCTCGGTCGGAATCACTGCCGTGAGTGCCCTTATTCCCTTTCGATCCACCTGTAGGTTATACTCTTTCTCGCTTTCTCCGTACTCATCCCGTACGTATACTGTGGAATTTTCAGTGCGGATAAAGCGATATCCGAGAACAAGCAACTTGCTGAAATCGTTTTTGTATATACTTTTCGCTACCCTTCTCTCTCTCCCCACTCCCTCTTCTCGCCTCGCATAGCGAGAAAAGTTTGAACGCTAGTTAACGTTAAATATTTTCATACCCAATTTACCTCGCGATTTCGTAAAGAAGAATCTTCTCGGAGATAAACCCTAGCGAGGAGTTGCAAAATTCGAGCTCTCCACTCTCGCTCCCTCTAAATTCACCCCTCGTCGAGAATTCGTAACGAGGAAGGCGGGCGGATGGTTGCCGGGAAGGTATACGAGACGACTGTTCGCGAAACGAAAGAAGAAATCCATTTACAAAGTGTCGAGGTGAGGGCAAGTAGTACAACCGCGTTTCGCGCTCGCCGAGCTGTCCGACCAATTACCATTCGAGGGGCCCCGTTACTGCCGTCGACTTCTACTCCCACGGCGTATTCAGCGAGGAGAGCACTCGCGATTTTTCTTCCAAATCGGTCAATCTCATAACGTCTAGTCGATAAAAAGAGACCTCTCGTGTGGGCGCTTGTACGTGAAAATCGAGTGGGTACGAAAGAGGAAACTAAAAGGCTACTTAATTCGAAGTGAAGAGGAAACACACATGTGAGTGCTCAGCGAGGCGAAAAATACGCGAGAGCGAAGAGGAAGGAGGGGAGGGGACGAAAAACGAAATAAACTACGCGAATGAATGCAATTTTCTTCTCTACGCCACTTGGAGTCGTTCGATTTAATAAGTTTTTCTCTCCGGGTGGTGAAATCGAACGAAAACTAAATAACTCGTCCGATCGAGGAACACGTGTAGATTCGTACAGAAATTGGATATTCTCGCAAGGACGGGCATGCGGCGTTTACACCAGTTTCCTAATTTAAATCCCGCAGCGTTAGCCACGAATGTTGACGTCAAAGCAACCGAAATATCGACACTCGCGACCGTGCGCTTCCTTAATTACTTATTCACCCCCCCGAAGCGACCAAACGTCGTCTTTGGTTGCTCGGTTGGGTTTAATCCTCGAGCGTACCAGCGGGGACCTCGTTACATCGTAGGAGACTAAATATCCCGCGGTACAAACGTAACGAGAGAAAGAGCGACTGTCGATATTTCGTAACGATGCAAGGTAAACTCACCGGTGGCCGTTCGTCTAATTCGACGGGGAAATACCGCGAGCCGTTTGAAAGATCAGCGGCGAAATCGACGAAACCGTAAAATACGCGCGTTAGGTTGATAACGTGTGCCGGGCGCGATAGCGGTGACGTCACCGTCTACGTACACGCACACACACCGAGTTTTGTTATCGGAGACGAGCAGTTGCCGTGGGCCGCGACGCGCGGCATGATGCGTTACGCGACACTGGAGCCAGGAGAAGCGCGGAGGATCCCGTTATCCTGTAAACAGGAGCGCGCGGCCCCACCACCGCTCGGATTCTGTGGTCACCCTACCACCGTTCTCGCCCCCCC
>NCVS01001300.1:33272-132448 GCA_003055095.1 Goniozus legneri
TATATATCCGCATAATTCAATTAATAACAACGTTAATTAACGGGTTTTAGTCTTGTCAAGCGCGAAGCGCGCACAAAGCTATCATTACGATTATCGATCGACAGAGGGGTGTCGTTCGAGTTACGCGACTCTGTGTACCCGGTCCATTAATTGGACACGTTGCTTCGCCGTTCCGAGAAAATTCATCAACACGTCGCGTCGCGTAAATCACGATCCGATCGACGAAACGTTCGCGACGCCTTTCGTTTCTCCACCCTGTCGATTTTATCGAATCGCGTAAGCGCGCTGATTCGTTCACTCCTACGGCCAATGTCAACGTAGGCAAAAAATGGCAAAAAGGAAGAGAGAGAGAGAGAGAGAGATAAAAAAAATAATTGACGATTACTATTATTGCCGATAGATTTTCCACTGGCGTATTACCGCGAACGCATCCGGCGCAATATATGCGGATTTGTCGTAATTGCGTCATTTTTTTCATATTAAATAGGAATACGATGGTATTGTTACAGACCGATTGTTAATTAAAACACAAATATTATGCAACGAGATTTGTATCAATTTTATTTCTTCGTCGTCGTCGGGTGTTGAGATAAAAATCGACAAATATCAAGTACAGAGAATCGCATTCCGAGCATTTCTGTACAGCCTCGGTGTAGTTTACTCAAAATTTTATCGGGATATTAAAACCGAAACCCAATGCTCCTCTCTCTTTCCTTTTGTACATATTTACACTAGCTATATTTGACAAGTATATCGATGTTCAGGATAAGGTCGAGTTTTCAGCATCTGGGCGATTGCCTCAATTGATAATTTAAATTAATTTGCATGCTCTCGGAATCAGCGTTCTGCAACGCAGAACGATCAAACTCCGGATAATGCATTGTCATTATCGTTCTACGTATATATATATATACTATTTAATTCGTATTGCAACTAGTTAAATGCGTTCTCGCGTGATTCATACTAGATATATGTATATCTCGTACGATTTTTCGAGCGAACTTACATTCATTTTCGAAGGATTTTTACGGAGCACTTTTTTCAAGCTTACGAATTTTTTTGAGAGCTTCTTGTCCAACTTAAATTTTAACAACTCGGGCTTTTTTCTTTCGTGTGGTTGGTTAGAGCTGAAAAAATTTTTGTCCGTTCGATTTTTCAGGGTCGTACATTTGGCAAATTGATCCAGGACTATGTGGCGATATATCGACCGCTAAACGAGACCTATTTGCCGCTTTACGAAACCGACGAGGGGCGCAGGGTTTACGAGGAGACGCTAGAATGCGTGACCAAACAGTATCCGCAATATGTGAAGGAGATCGAAGGAACCGCTGATGGCGCCAACGTGCCTTTCTACAAGGTCCGTTAAACAAAGAATAAATATATCCTACAGTTGAAATATCGTACAATTTTTTTGCGCCGATTCTCGTCCGCGTGAAATTTATCGCGCGAAACAAATAACGATAAGCACGACATCGTATAAATATATAGCAGCGCGCTCGCTCCGAATGACGATTTTAGAATTAATTTTTACATTTTCTTTTCCTTTATGAGAGCGGGAATGTCGCTACGGTCCAACAGAACCTAACGCAATTGCTCCTGTTCAAGGTGAACGCTTTCGCGATCCAATTCCTTCCTATTTTTCATTCCTTTTATCCATCACCCCGTCAGTTAAAATGAGCTAATTTTCTATTTCCGAAGTATCGAAGAGCGATCGAGTAATTTTTGTATGCCCTTGACGAACGAAGCTCGTAATACTCGCGACGAATCACTCTCGCTATGTACTTTCTTTCGTTTCCTTATACCGGATAAGGAATGAAGAAAAATTAGCATTCCGCAATGTCGCGTAGTAATAACCCACAAGACGATTGAAGTTGAATTGAAATCGGAAATGCAGCTCAACTGACTTATTATAACAATTTTAGCTCTTCCTAATGCACTTGGATGATATAATACCCAATGTCGCAAACGGAGTTTCTGCCAATGAATTACCCGTCGGCTGTACGACTGTGATGTGCAATATGCCCAACCAGGTAAAGATCCAATGTTAATTATTTTACGCTGTACAAAAATGAAAATCGAAATGATAAAAGAGATATTGGCGTAGCAAATTCTGGGTCATAACGAAGATGCCTTGAGCGAGACTCTAAATCATTGGTACCTCGTGAACGCTCACGTTATCGAAGAAGGCTTCGCCGAAGAAAAATTCATGTCGCTCAGTTACGCCGGATTTTTACCTGGCTATACCATGGGATACAATCAGTACGGTCTTGTTTACAGCATCAACACGTTGAGCGCTGCTACACTCAGATCCGGAAAAACGCGTAAGCCAAATTTCATTAGAGCCGTAACGTAATTTTTAATATCAGTTTAGTCAAGGTTAATTGTTATTTTTCACAGCTAGATACTTTCTAACACGAGAATTGCTTAACGCAAAAAATTTCGTTAACGCCCAAAAAATATTGAGAAATGAAGGATTCGGCGCAGCTGAAGGATTTTCTGTCAATATGACTTTCATTCATCAAGACGGAGACAGAATGTTTCATAACGCAGAAGTAGGACCAGTGAAGGAGAATGAACAAGTATCTCAATTGAATATTTTGACAGCCAGTCCGGGAGAACATGTATATCATTGTAACAAGTATGTTTTTAGATAAGTTATATCGCAATTTTATATAGTAACTATGAAATCATTACAGATATCTTCGTTTAAAAGTGCCCGAGGTAGAAGGTTTGATTATCGAAAGTAGCATTCATCGAATGAATGCAATTAACAAACATTCACCTCCAGAATGTACAAAAGATGTACTAGAAATTCTAAGCGACCAAACGGATAATAAACTACGAGTTTATCAAGAAGTCGGGCCGAATGATTACGTGAAAACTATCTGTACAGGTGAGCATCTGTTTTTATTTATTGACGAATTATAACTTAAATAACGCTTACGAAATTTCACTTATTTTTATTCTTATAGGTGTGTTTGATATTATCGAAAAAACATGGACACTTTACACAGATAAGCCTACTTGCAATGATCCTATACTGGTATTACCATTGCAATTGTGCGAAAAGAAACTTTCTGAAAACATAAACACTAATGGAAAAATTTAAGCAGTAAGAGTTTTAAAAAAGTTCAATAATAATATCGGATTTGTGTTTATTATCTACATTATACTATGATCTCGAAATTTGTACTTAAAGAATGTAAAAATATACTTGAAATCAAATTTGTTTTAGTTAATAAGGTTGTTTTGTTAAAATATATAAATATTTTTTAGTGCTCGAATTCCACAATATCAAAGGAATTCTAGTTATCATTTGTCGATAACATCAAATTTAAATAATGTTTAAGAATTGCCATTATTAAAATAAATACAATTATTTACCACTAAATGGATTGCGTATTTCATAATCCGTATTTTTATGAAAAATTTTAAACATTTATTCATACTAATTTTTCAAATGATTCATTTACGAGTTTACACCAAGGTTCTAATATTAAAAGATACGAAATTAAAAACTCTAATTTGAAAAATCATTCTCCTATAATTATAAATAAAAAAATATCTTTACAGAATTTATCAGCGGCAAAATGTTGGTACTACAACTTTAGGACGTTTTCTTGATTCCATTTCTGAGAAAAATTCTTTTATATCCTCTTCTCGAACCACCTTCTTATTTTCGGCAAATTTCTGCAGATACTGTTTCAAGTGTTCTTTCATCTTATTGTATCCTGCAATAATTCCAATATATCAGATGTTTGAAAAAAAAAATAGGTTAATTATTATTTATAGATCTACCTTCGATAGCCGTAAGTTGTTCAACATGACCTAAAGAAGCTAGAGCTTTAAGTCCTTTTTCGTATTGAGATTCATGTTTATTTAGTTTCCCTGCCTCTTCATAAGCTTGTACACTATCTTTGGGATCTAATAAAAATAATACTTCATGCTCTGCATACATCTGAAAAAGAAATAAATAATGTATTCCATCAAGTCATTTGGATTCAGCAATAAACAAGAGAAAATCTTTACAATTTTGCATTTTTCACAGGTACACAAACCAGATCTCCATCCCTCCAGCCAAAAGCAACTACCCTCTGTTCTTTTAGGTTCTTCTTTTGATAATATACATTGTTCCTCAGTAGATTCAACATTAACATTTTCTTCCTTCGCCTTAGGTTTTAACTGCTTACCTTGTAGAACTGCAAGTCAGTTAGTAATTTATTATTTCATTTAATATTTTTATCGTAATACAATTTCATTTTGGTTACCCACCTGCATGCTTATCTACATATTTCCAAAGGAAGTTAAGTTTCTTCATACAACCTGCGCAAATCATTTCGTCGTACTCATTGCCTTCTGGTATACCATCTTTACAATTCAAATGCTATAATATATTGAAATTAATAATTGAAAAAAGATATTCGCAAAAACTCAATTACTTGATAGAGTACCTTTGAATGGTACCAATCTTCGCAAATTATACATTGCAGCATTTCGTCGCTATTATTACTTTCTGGATCTGGATATGGTCGCGAGCAAGTACAATACACTCCATCAAAATTCTGATTATACTTATTTTCTTCATTTTTAGGTTTTTTAGACTGGAAAGATATAATTTAATAAAAATCATTCGAAAGTCTTGATAGTGATCATCTTAAACTGAAATATTACTTACTGTATCTAAATTACAAGATTTCCCATTAAACAAACTGTTTCCACAGTCACATCGAAAGTGCCTTTTTGTATACAACTCGATCAATTCATGTCCTTCATGACAATGAAAACTGCAAGCAAGACAAACAGCAGCCCGTTCTTTGGGACAACAGGTTTTGCAAGCATAGAGAGCTTGTCTTTTATATCCCTGGAAATAAATCAAACACACTCTGTTCATACTTCATATAAACGTTTAAGAAAAATTGTAAATAAAAAAGACAGTTGTCAAACAAAAAATCTTAAGGTTAGTCAGTGACAGAAGTACCTCACTGTATGTGCAATTTTTATCATCTGATGCGCCTAATACAGCATTTGCGTCTTCCTCTAATTGATTCTCTTCTTGAAGTACATCAAGCATAGTGATGGAATTTTCTTCTTCAACATTTTCGACCTTTTCAGCCATGTTTAGAATTGTATTTGCCAACAGAGGTAAAAAAAAATTTCACAAACAATTTTTGTCCCGATCGCAAAAACAGTAGACAGTTGAATCTCAGAACGCGAGAGTGAAAAGAATTTCACAAAACAATTTACAACGAAAGGAACGATATGTGTATATCAAAACTTCGTTTAACTGTATGGCGAATCAAACTAACGAGACAAGCTACGAAACATTCCCGCTTAAACACCTGTTACAATTGACTTCAGGGTGGTTCGCACAAATCGATAGATCGCCAATCGCTTCGATTCGTTCGTTAAAACGGTGTGGAATTGAAAATATTTTGAATTGATGTTCAAATTTGGCTAAATTGACAATTGTTCTCATCTGACAAAGTGCATCAACAAGGGTCAGAATTCTGTTCTTCGTATTCATATCATTAAATAAGGTAACGAATTTTCATAAATTTTAATTATTTTTGTACCAAACAGATGAACTAGTATTGATATCTAATAAGAAATATGATTATAATTAAAAGCGCGTTCGTAGAAGAGAGTTTAATTATTTTTTCGAAGAATCGCGGTTGTTCGAATTCTCAACGGTCGTTGGTGGCGTCGCGGACGGCAGTTGAAGGAACCTTAGTTATGCACCAGGCGAAATCGTTGAAGGAATCCGTGAAAAATCCGCGCACACGACTGGGGGCCCCCCGAAACATGGCAGGCGGCGATAAACGGTGCGTTATTCGCGCAACGTTATAGAGGACGGAAAGGAAGTAGAGAAAGGATATCGCAAGCCGCGAACTAATGGTTGCCAACGGTTCGGCATAATGCGACGTATCGCGATCGTCGCGAGTGATGCGTTTATCGTGACGACGACGGGGACGACGACGACAACGAGGAAACGGAGGATAGTGAGAACCACGGCGAAACGACATTCGCGCGGGTAAGGGAGTGCAAAAAAAACTAACATTTCCTTCGTTAGTGACGAGTCATCGATACGCTAAAGGGATTTCGTCACTTGAAACGGAAATTTGACAATTCGTTCGCATGCTCGTAGTTTACGCGATAAACTGCGTTTGCGGTATTTTTTCACCGACGTTTCAACGTTGACAGGATGATCGGTGCCCTATCGAAGACTCGATTGCTCTGTACTGGACAGAATTAGTTTGTTGTCCCTAGCAATTTTATCTGAATATTAGTGTGTTTTTACTGAAAATCTTTAAACATAATGATCGTAATGATGATTAGTGTGATGGAGATATATAATTTTCTTTCGCGTTTGGATTCATGCGCTAGGTAATGCCGATTTTTTGACACTAACAAATAATGATCATCAACTCTAAATTTCTCGTCGTGTTGTTTTACGGCCACGCGTGTTCGACCAATCACCTAATTTGATTTAAATAATTTCAATTCTATCGTTAATTAAATTTATCATCTTACAATATTTCATCTATATCATATCATATCTATATCATATCTATATCAACAATATTTTTAATAATTTCCGCAAGGAGTAGCACTATAACATTCTTTGTTTACATTTAATGTAGAAAAGTAAGTCATTTTTTATTCACTGCAGGTTGTGACTTTTTATAAAATCAAAGAATGGATGGAACACGAGCAGCAGAGGTTCTACCTCTGCTTCAAGAGCGCCTTGCAATATTACCAGGAGGACGTGATCGAAGAGGTGGACCTGTACTCATTTTTCCTACAACAGCACGTAGAGAACGTGCAAAGCCTGAAGATTATCGTCGTCTTCTACAGTATCTTCTAGCCATTCCAAATGACGAGGCAAGAAATTTACGCTTCACTGTGGTTGTAGATATGCGAGGTGCAACTTGGGATTCCGTGAAACCTATTTTAAAGGTATGGATAAATTAAAAATCAATAATACGGAGTATGAAAAAAAATGAATTAGTTCTAATAATAAAAATATGTCTTATATTCAAGGTACTGCATGAGCATTTTCACCGGTCAGTTCACATAGCACACATCATCAAGCCAGATAATTTTTGGCAGAAACAAAGAACATCGTTGGCTAAGCAAAAGAAGTACAACTTTGAGGTAAATGGAACAATCAATAGCAGTAGTGGGGATGAATATAGAGGATGTTATAGTAATAGTGCAGAACTGCTAGGCTATGCATTGTGTCCTACTTTGGCACTGTGTCAGTTCTGCACCGCTTATTGAATGCACTGAAGCAGCAAAATGAAAATCTGCCTATTGTGTGACATATTCAGTAATACTAAAAATAAATTTTGGCTATGTAACCAGCATATATGATCTGTTAAAAGTTGACCTTTGGAAAGATCAATAGTACATCCATTAACTCTTCTATGTATTATAAAAATATAGTATATCAAATATTTTAAATTTTAAAAAATATTTATTTTTTGTTTCAGATTAATACTATAAGTTTGGAAGCTTTAGGTAAAATAATAGACCCTTCCCAATTAACTTCTGATTTAGATGGTACGCTTCAATATGATCATGCTCAGTGGATTGATACTAGACTAGCAGTTGAAGATTTTACATGGCAGGCAGCAGATTTATTAGATAGATTAGATGACCTCCAAGAAGATCTCAGTCGCAATGATTTTGCTGATGATGTAGGTGGTGCAAAACATGGTATAGATCTACACAACGAAATGAAAAAGAAGATCATGAAAGTACCAGTAGAAGAAATTGAAGCAGTTGGGCAGAGGCTACTTCAACGATTCAACAGTAGTAAGATTTTTGAATAGTAAATTTCTTGTGATTTCGTGAGAATATCATTATGGTATTTAACTCAAAATTTCAGACGCAATAACTACGAGTAGCGGTGAAGGAGGAAGCATAGAAAGCGGTGCTTCTGGTGGAGGAGATCCCGAATGTCGAGCTCTTGCAGCTATGGTTATTCAACACCTAGATTCAGTGAATGCGGCGCAACAGCACTTATTACAATTATGGCATATTAAAAAAATGAAGCTTGATCAATGTTTTCAATTGAGATTATTCGAACAAGATTGCGAAAAAATGTTTGACTGGATTTGCCATAATAGAGAAGTTTTTCTTGCCAATTATGTTGAAATTGGTCGTTCTTATCAATTAGCAAAAAGTCTTCAAGAAGAACACAAACATTTTACCATGAGCTCCATGAACGTTTACGTCAATATCAATAAAATTTTAACAATGGCGGGAAGATTACTTGAAACTCAACACTATGCGGCAGGACATGTAAGGGCCGTCGCAGGAAGACTGGATCGTGCATGGAAAGAATTTGCCGCAGGACTTGATGAACGTACAGCTGTGCTCAGTTTGAGCGTAGTGTTTCACCACAAAGCAGAGCAATATGTTGATAGTGTTCCTGGTTGGAGTCAAGCTTGCGATGCAACGAATCTTCCTAACGAAATTCCTGTATTGGAGTCTCACATCCGTCAACATCAAACGCTGTATGAAGCAATGTGCCAAGCTTATACAGAGGTAACAAATTTAACGGTACATCTACGAAAAGTAATTTCAGGATGACCTCAAAACTCCCGGGTGACGAATAATTTTTCGTTAATACAAAATTTGGTAATTATGATTTATTTTTAGTAAATTTCGTGTTTGGCAGGTTTACAATGCATATCAAACTCTTTTGAGTGGATTGGGTACAATGCTACAAGTTTGTCATAGTTCAAGCGCTACAAGCGGGTCAGCCGCGGATTCGTTTCACGTCAATTGTGTATGCAATGTTTTTATATAATTCCTCTAGCCAATGAAATACAAATGCTTGGTGTCTGGGTGCAATTGAAAAAGATGTCTTTCTACAATCCTGCGCATTGATTAACACACATCGCATTTACTAAGAATATATTACAGGGCTGGTGCTAATGTTTTTTAAAAAATCAATTCACAGCGCTTAAAGAGCAATCATACAAAAATATTCGTCACTCATAAATTTTATTCAAAATCAGTTCAACCTATTTATGTTTATATTTTATTTAAAAAAATGTTATTTGATATCTGATGGTGTTGGTAAAAGAATAATGAACAATATATAAAACGATAATTCATACGGGTTTTGGGTGATGTTATTCAGGTTCATAGTACCAGTAAGAAGCTTCTTTATCAGCTGGATCATCTTGTCCAAGTTTGTAATCAACCTCAAGGGATTGACCATGCAAGCAGGAAACATGTATGTTTTATTCTTCGCTTGATCACGTGTAGATGCGTTTAATTTTCAAATGCATGAATATTAAATCCATTCACCATTAATTTTCTCTATAAAACTAACATTTTTATAATTTATATGTATATTAAATGCATGTGAGATTCTGCTTCAAGCTTGAAATCAATCGATATTTATTGAAAAATAAAATTAAAAATCCGTTATCATAAATAGAGTCAAGATGGCCATGGAATGGACTGCCATGGAGGAATGAGCGGTAACCCAGCTGCAGATTACAGCGAAGGTGCATCGCACGTTTTAGCTGTCATTCATCAAATTCTGGGTCACCATAGGGCTCTTGAAGCACGGTGGCATGCACGAAAAGTGAAACTGCATCAAAGACTTGCATTGAGGTGTGTTAAATATTTTCTGTAATGAAAATCGCGAATTCAATTCGAGAATTAGTATTAAAAATTTAAAATTTAAAATTCATTTATAATTTCAGGTTATTTCAAGAAGATGTGAAACAAGTATTAGATTGGTTAACAAATCATGGTGAAGTATTCATAAGAAAAAATACAGGTGTTGGCCGTAATCTCCAGAAAGCTCGAGTCTATCAGAAAAGTCACGAACATTTTGAAAATGTAGCTCAAAACACTTATACGAATGCTACAAAGTTGCTTACGGCTGCAGAGGAACTCGCTCAAACGGGAGAATGCGCTGCCGATGAAATATACGCAGTGGCGCAGGAATTAGAGGCTCACGTTAGTAGCTTTGCCGCTAGAGTCGAACAAAGACGTCGTAGATTAGATTTAGCTGTTGTATTTTATACTCACGAGAAAGAACTTAGTGGATGGGTAGATGAATTGCGACAAGAATTACAGCAAGACGAAGTAGCAGAAAATTTAGAAACGGCCGAAAGACTTTTAGATCAATGTGCTCAACACAGAGCCTCTTGTTTGGAAGCTTGCGCATCTACAATCGCTCAGGGGGAAGCTTTGTTACAAGAACTTCGAGATTCAACCGAAGCCCCAGATACTACTGGGTCAGTCTCTGCTGTAGAAGCCGCTCTAGATAGGTTAGGAGGCCTTCGACAAGAATTAGAAGAATTATGGGCTACACGGAAATTGAGACTAGAATTATGTTTACGATTACGCGTATTTGAAAGAGATGCTCTCGAAGCCAGTGGACAGTTGGAAATGTGGGCTCAGGAATTACAAGGACCTCCTAGGGAGGGATCGCCCGAGCATTTGTTGCGTGTACATAACGATGGGGTGGCTCATATGCAAAATACAGCGTTCCAAGTCTTGCAACAAGGGCAAGAACTTGCCCAAGTCCTGGAACAAGCTGGTGTTTGTATAATGGCAGACGGACAACACACAGCAGCAGCTCGAGTTCAAGTTCTTTTAGAATTTCTGAACGAAAGAGAAATGGATGCCGAAGACCTTGCTGAAATGCGTAGAGTGAGATTAGAACAAGCCGCGCAACTGGTGCAGTTACAAGCGGACGCGACTCACGTTGCCAATTGGATCAGGAATGGAGAAGCGATGTTACTCGCCTCTTTGAGGGTTCCCGAAAATTTGCAAGATGCTGAGCAACTGCGATTAGAGCACGATCAGTTTCAAGTAGCTATAGAAAAAACTCATACTTCAGCAGTACAGGTTAAACACAGAGCTGATGCTTTAGTGAGTGCAAATCACTACGATCCGAAAAGTATTCGAGAAGTTGCCGAGGATGTAACTAAAAGGTGGCAACAGTTAGTTACATGTGCAGAAGAAAGACATAAATTAGTAACCGCTAGTATTAATTTTTATAAAACGGCAGAACAAGTGAGATCAGTGCTCGATAGTCTCGAGCGCGAATATAAGAGAGATGAAGATTGGTGTGCTGCGGGGGAGAAGGGAGCACAAGTACCTACTTTAGTGGGGAAACATCAGGAACAAAAAGAAGCATTTTTGAAAGCATGTACATTAGTGCGGCGTACAGCCGAAACGTTCCTTAAGTATACCAATCGTAGCTTGCAATTTTATAGTTATCAAACCAGTAGTGCTGGTTCCGAGAATAAAGTGAAAAGTAAGTCATTTATTTTTATTTACTTTATAGGTTTTATTAAATTTATTATTAATTCAATTACAAATACAATGATTAATAGGTATTTTGGAGGAATTACTTAGTAAAGAAAATAAGGTGCTTGAATATTGGACGCAGCGTAAGAAACGATTAGATCACTGTCACCAATATGTACTGTTTGAACGAAGTGCGAAACAAGCCTTAGAATGGATCAAAGAGACTGGAGAACTTTATTTAGCTACCCATACGAATGTTGGCAAAAATCGCATTGAAAACGAACAGTTACTACAGGAACATAACGAATTTAAAGGAGCAGCCAAGGTAATCAAGTGGATAATTGTTGATTCGTTATAAGGAAAAAGATAGAAAAGTCATTGTATTTTTTGATGAATTGTAGGAAACCAGAGAAAGAGTAAAATTATTGATTCAACTTGCGGATAACCTGGTCGAGAAAGGACATGCTCATGCAGCTGCTATTAAGCAATCTGTAGCCGAAGTAGATCAGAGATATAAAGATTTCAGTATGCGCCTTGATTGCTATAAAACTCAAATTGAGGATGATCTTGGTATTCAATCCGATGATGGACAGAAAGAAATATCGATCGACAGAAATTCCGATCCTCTATTGGAAGAAAAGATCAAAGGCAAGGATTTGAAAGAGCTGAACGAAGAGAAAAGACGATCCGCAAGACGAAAAGAGTACGTCTTAAAACGTTCATAGAATAATTATAATAAGATTATTTTTAACGATTTCTTATTCATTTAGATTTATAATGGCGGAATTGTTACAAACTGAGCGAACATACGTCAAAGATCTGGAAACTTGCATTCGTTGCTTTTTAGAAGAAACTCGTAATGGACGTGGTGGTGCTATACCTCAAGGATTGCAAGGCAAAGAATCGATAATTTTCAGTAACATGGAAGAAATTCATCAATTTCATTGCAATGTTTTTCTTCGCGAATTGGAAAAGTACGAAACCATGCCTGAGGATGTTGGCCATTGTTTTGTTACGTGGGTGGGTATTGATATTATTCGGTGGTTTTTGTCATTCTCGATGAAGTAACAATTTATTAAAAATAATATTTTTCAGGCTGCTAAATTCGACATGTATGTAACATATTGCAAAAATAAACCGGAGAGCAATCAGTTGTTAGTTGCGCATGGCGGTACGTGGTTCGAGGATTTACAGAGAAAGCATAGAGTAGAACATCCCATTGCTGCTTATTTAATCAAGCCCGTACAAAGAATTACTAAGTATCAACTTTTACTTAAGGATCTTCAAGTAAGCGATCGAAAAAGATATGTCGTCGATATATTCTATTATTAGTTGAAGTAATACATAACAAAACTTGGTTTATTTAGGCTTGCTGCCAAGAAGGGCAGGGTGAAATCAAAGACGGACTGGAAGTGATGTTGAATGTGCCTAAAAAAGCAAATGATGCCTTACATTTAAGCCTATTGGAAGGTTGCGACGTCAGAATAGATACTCTTGGTGATGTAGTACTACAAGATTCGTTTACAGTATGGGACCCAAAGCAATTGATCAGAAAAGGCAGAGACCGCCATATATTCCTTTTCGAATTATATCTTTTATTCAGTAAAGAAGTAAAAGATTCGGCAGGCAAGGTAGATCATCCTAATACAATGCGAAAGTTTTATTTTTAAACGAGGTTCCATATTTTTATAGGTAAAATATATTTATAAGAGCCGCCTGATGACATCCGAATTAGGTGTTACCGAACACATCGAGGGTGATGAGTGTAAATTCGCGGTATGGACGGGTCGAGCGCCTACAAGTGATACCCGCGTAGTTTTACGTGCCAACTCATTGGAAGCGAAACAATTATGGGTTAAGAGACTACGCGAAGTTATACAAGAAACCTACTTTAGTTTAAGCATGCCAAAAAGCCCAGCTAAGAAGAGTTCCAGTCAACGTTCTAGTAGAGATCTGGAAGAGTGCGCGTCATTGGACGACAGTGTCGAAAATTTGGACCGTAATTCTCTTGCTTCGTTTGGCTCCACGAATACGACTGATTCCGATAAGGTAAGAATTTCCGACTTTCCAAAATCAATTGGAATTGCTCACGTAATTCTTCGTAAAACTCTTTATTATGAAAATGAGTAGAAAAAGTAATTATAATATTGCGCACGCGCTAGCGGATAACGCATACCGCAAGACTCGCGATAGCCAATAGAGAAGCTCGATAGGATGTAGATGCGGATAAGATACTGCGGCAAGAAAACGAATTCCAGACATTTTTTCGCGCTACTTTGCAGCGAAACATTTTTCTCGCTTGAAAATTAATTAGTGGAAAACAGACGTGTCTTCGAACTTGGTCGGCTCGACTGATTTTCTCTCACTCGCGTGAATTTGGAATAAAAATAGGAGAAGGGAAAATCGAGGAAGCGTGTGCGCAGGCAGAACGATGATGGAGAGGACCAATCGCGTTTATTCGCAAAGACATGTTGAATCCGTGGAATTGGAAATTCGGTCCAATCGGGTTGCGTGGCGGGTTCGCCGGTGCGGAACTCGCGTATAGCCGAGTGGGGAGGATGAGGAGGGCGAAACGCGCAGCAGGGTAGGATGCCGTGTATGTGCGCGCCGGCTGCGGCGGCCCCGCTGGGCGGCGATGAGGGCTCGGGTCGCGCGATCAGTACGGGCGCGACTCCCGGCTCGGCACTCGGCCGGGCTCGGGTCCAACCGCGTCACGCAGAACCTCGCCACCAGTTCGTGCTCTTCTCGCGGGCGAGCTAGAGTTTGAATAATCGGCTATCGAATCGCGATCCACATCGTGTTTTTGTGCATACCGGATTTATATTCGTTATTTTTTAGTATAGAGAAAAAAAAAATATAACTCAATACGGGTGAAATTAACGGACGAGATGGCTCTGGGATCCATACGCGCTCATCGTTGCCAACGTCGAAGAAATCCTCAGCGTCTCTCGTTCTCTTCTCGTCCTCCAGTTCCTTGTTGGGCTCTCTAAGTAATCTATCGGTGGTCGGCGAGCGCTGAAACCACCGCGAGGTGATAAGAGCACCCGTGAATCGAGATTCGCGTATAATCGCGAAATTTCGCGTATCGCAAAATTCGAAGTGAGTGTGTGTGCCGTCATGACGTCACCAGCCGGGAAACCGGCGTCGATCGCGCAAAAAGCGCGCAGAAAGATCTCGCTGCCCTGGTTCCGGCAAGGTTCGGTAGCACCTCCTCATGCCGCTCTAGCCAGGCAGCATACAATCGACACCCCCAGCTCATTCCAGGCAAGACTTCTACGCCATCAGCCGTCCCTCTCCCAGGTACAAGTCGCATTCCAACTCGATCTTCCCGTGCCGCACTTCTTCAATTTGATAGAGCACATTCGCCGATAAAATATCCTCCCGTTTCGCGCTCGGCGATACCAATTTTTTTTTTTCTTTTTTCCTTCATATTTTTCTTACGCTATAGATAACCAGAGATTCGATAACGCGTCGTCTCGTCGCGCGTCATCCCGAAGAATGTTTAATATCGATATTTTGATAGACGCAAACGGCAACGGTAATATGGTCTTCGGCCCGTCTAAATATAAATACAATATAATTCATTCGATGCGTTATTTGTCGAGTAAGCGAACGAGTCTCGTCTCACAGCTAGTCTCTTTTTTTTTTATTTTTTTTTATTTTATCAAATGCGATTGATTTGTTGAATTGATTACGCACCTCTGAATCGCGAGAGTTGTACAAAGCCACAAGTCAGGCGACAGTTATTTCCCGTTTTGTTCTCGAGCGAACACTCATTCGTCATTGTATCAGAGCTGTCTCTTGAGTACAACATCCTTTAATTATACTCTATCTCGCATACGGTATTGTACGAGCGCGTTTCTATGAGCTTCGATGTACGCGGCGTTTTGTCGGGCGCCAATCATCCGACACTAATTATTATCGGTAAATACCAGGGTTTGAAAACGTCTATTGTGGTACTGTTCTTTCCCTTTTCATTTTCAGTTTTTTTTTTTTCATTCCAAAAGAGTTTTATTCTCTTTCAAATTATCTCTCCTCTCTCGCGCTTTCGTCATCTTCCTCCCCCGAGGACTGCACTCTTCATTCTCTTCGGCTTCCTTTAATCTTATCCCTTTCGCAACCGGAAGCGATATTTAACTTCTTCCGAATTCCCGAAATACACTGTCGCAGTTACGTCATTCACGTCTAACACTCCCGTTGAAGTGGTGAAAAAAAAAAAATGAAGCAAATTAACTCCGTCAACCATGTTTTTCTCTTTCTTTTCCTCGTTTTGTACCGTTTCTATTCTCGTAACTTTGCCCCGTGAGAGCGGAAAAACCGCGTCCTCCCGCGTAAAATATTCCACGAGAATGACCAAAAAATGAATTCGGGAGTCGCGAAAACGATTTCGCGAAATCTTTTCGCAGCCACGGTCTCGCGATTTCGAGGCTCTTGCGCGCAAACGATCGTCTCGAACGTGCATCGTCCGCGCGACCCGCTTGCACTCGGGCCACAGAAAACGTATCTTCGCGCATTGCCAGCTGCGTGTAATAAATTTACCAACCGAGAACAGTTTTTCGTAACAAAACAATAAGCCTTCTAGACGGAAACTGTATTCTTTTCCTTTGAATTCGAATACGTGGTCGAATTGTTCGAATTTTCGTTTCTTCTCGAATTATTAAGAATTAATAAGAAGAAGGAAAACAGCGCGTCAAAGCGAAACCGCGATATCGCGTTTCCCGTCGGATGCTCTCTCTCTCTCTCTCTCTCTCTCTTGCTCTCATCTTGCTCGTTTCACGTCCTTGAACGGAACCCGCTTCTCATTATGGTCTTGAAGTTACCGCAAAAACGAGACCCGATACTACTCGACGTCTTGGTCGCGTCGTAACGCGGAAAAACAAACGTCGGATAATTAAGACGTATCAAATTGAATGATTTCAATGCGCTTGAGAACAGAGGGAGAGGAACGCGGAGAGGGAGGGGGGGGGGGTTGTACCGTCAGGGGGATAATTGACTCTTTGAGAACCGGAGAAGGTAAATTGAGTCGGTTGTTCTTTTTATTACCTCCTCTTTTCGCCACGGATTGCGCTTAATAGGCAAAGGAAATAGCACGAAAAATGAAACGGCTGCGTAAGCCACACTGCCGTGAATTTTGGGCGCGAATTTTTTTTATTCCTGAATCGATCTCGATTAGAGAGAACGGCAGCGATGGGAGAAGACTCCTCGGGGCTCTAAATTCGTAGTCGATAAAACTATCGCGTCGACGGCAGAAACGAACGAGCTGTTTTATCGTATCGATGGGGAGAGAAAAATGAAAGGGGAATTTGGCGCGTAATTATTTTGCCTCGCGATTGTACCGTAACGCGGGGAATCGACTTAGCGGGAGTGGGTAGACAGTGACGTGGCTTACGAAAATTCGCACGTACGTGCTCTATATACGTTTACGTACACATATATTTATATTTATCGACTGATAATTCTTGACGAGCTCGTGCTCGTTGGATTGTGCGATTAAATTGACGCGTTGTAGCGGAGGGACGAGAGCGGCAGGATCAATTAGGCGCACCAATATCGACTAATTACGTCGTGCATTTGCGTTTCGTACCCCCTCCCGCGGACGCGCGAGCGCAGAGAGAGAGAGAGAGAGAGAGGAAATTAATCATTTATACGTTGCGTATTGATTACCTCGAGACAAAATAATTTCGGAATTCCGGAATTTTCAGGTAGAACTCGATAGCGAATATTAAACTGGCGTCTCTTGGCGATATTACAATACACGTGAGGCGCGGGCAATTGAAATACAGCGTTCGGCGCGCGGAAAATTCTATTTTCAGTCGTTTGGAATTCGCTGTTGAGGACGGGCGTGAGAAAGAGGTGGAGGGGTGCCGAATGGGGGATGCGATCGTACGGGTACTCTCGTACGTCGGCCGTCTTTATTGCCGAGGAGAAGACGCGAGAGAAAGACCGTGGCGAACCTCTGTTCCGCTCCCTCCCCTCGGTCCTCCATTCTCATTTCGATCGGGCGGCGCACTTGTGCGTGCAACGGCGAATCGTCTCGCCCAGTTATTCGCAAAACGATCCACGCACGATTTGTCTTCGTTAATGGCTTCTATTAATAATCGCATTTCGGTGTCACGCCGAAACTCTCACTCTTCTTTCGCACCAGAAGATTACAATTAATGTATTCTAATCGGATCGCGCGGAGTATCGCTAAAATCTGTTCTACACAATCGTTTAAATTTGATTTTACGATCCAGCTCAGCGAAGCGCGACATTCTTTCTACATTTATGAGTATCCTGCGTTCCGCGCAACCTCGGAGTTGCCAGGTTATTAGGTTACGGGATCAAAGGGAAAAGAAGTTCCGCTTTCCCGTGTAAAATTGTCAAGGGCAATCCTTGCGAACTGTACTATCGCTTTTTCGGCCAAGATCTCTCGGAGTCCTCGGCGATGTCGGTTGAGCGATGCCGAACGCTTCGTATAGGTAATTTGAAAGAGAAGAAAAAAAATTGGCTCGAAGGTCGTCCTTTGCGAATCCGATGACCGCTTTGACCTCGGTTCAGTGGCACCTCCGCTCGCGTTGCGAACACCCACCTTCGTGTATTAATTGTCACCGCTCATCCGTGCCATCGACGATTTTATTACCCTACCTACACGATCGTTCTCTCGAAAATAACCCTCTTTTTTTCATTTCAATTTTTTCTCGTTTGCTATTTGTTTTTCAACATTTTCAAAGTCCGCCATATTTTAAGGATGGTTACGTCGAATCGATTTTTCAGCCTCTGACAATGAAGGATAGTATTATTCCTTTTTTTCTTCTGCCAGTGATACGAATATATATCAAGTCGGAGTCTTGAAATTTCGGTTTTAAATCGAACGTCCGTGACATCTGGAAAGGTGTAAAATCTAATCAGCATGAAATATTCTATCGCTCCTGGATTAAATTGGAGCTAATCGATTCGTCCTGGCGAGAGAAGGAAGTCTGCGTCGATCCCGAAGTCGATCGTTTTCGGGATATTGATTTTTCAAGAAGTCCTCAATTTTTCATTGCCTCTCGTGTTATAAAAATAGGATCGAAACTTCTGATAATCGCTCGAAAATAATAGAACCGGTTAGAGGCGACAAAGAACTTACCGACGATGATTGAATTTCGCCAAGTGTATCGCTCCAACGGGATACTCGAACTATTCAAGTTCGGAACATTGTATCGTAAGAACGTCAGACTTGATCGATTCGTCGGATTTAGCTCTCGTGTATTAACTAGGCAGTCCGGTACGACCCTCAGCGTCGCTCCTCGACCGGATCAAAACGATTTTGCGACGGACGGGCGAGCTCTTCGCCGGGTACGTTTCGACTCGATCGAAATCATTGGCGCGGCAGTGATTCATTAGTCGCTCCGTCGGTCTGCAAATTCAAAGACAATCTACGTTCCCGTGCCACCGATGCATCTGTGTTGTACGCTGATCGATATTTAACCTCGAGTATTCGAAGGATTTATTTAAAAGTCAAGAGTTTAGTTGCAATAAAGGAAACTGGTCGGATCGAAGCACTCGAGTGCCATTACTAAAAATATCAATTGAAATACCGGCCTTGTTTATTCGGATATTCGGATCAAAATCGCGCTTAAATTCGTACATTGAAACCTCTTAAACGAGGGCCACCCCTCTCCTTCGTACATTCAATTCTACGTTCGACGAAAATGTTTGAAAATTTCAACTCGGTTCGAGCGTTCGTATATACGTACGTATATACGAGCATAGACGTATAATAGACGATTATTAAAAATAATGAGAAATAACGATGTTTAACGGAATTTTTATTATTTTCAGACTGGAGTAGCCGAGATGACATGGGTAGTGGCCGATCATTCGGCTGCACCGGGAACGAGGGAACTGTCTGTAACGAAGGGCCAACAGGTCGAGGTGTTGGAGAACGGAAGTGGGGGTGGCGAGTGGACCCTTGTGCGGCTCGCGCTAGTACCGGGCCAAGTCGATCCACCGGCCGAAGGCCTTGTGCCCACGAGTGTGCTCAAACAACCACCTGCCACCTCGTGCAAGACTTCGCCATCGAGGAAATCCGCTGCGCAACAGCAACAGCAGCAACCACCAGCCGCTCAACCGATCGTTCAACAAATTTCCTCGACAGTAGTCGCGGGTATCGATGACGCTGGTGAGTGAGAAAATCATCCATCCGGATTTCTCCCACCGTCGAGGATATCAATTTTTGTCAGCAACGTCATTTATTATCGGAAATCTAACAACACCGCAGTGGCGATTCTCTCCGAAAAGCTCGTTCATTCCCTTTCTCTTCTGCTCGCTTGTGCGGGGATGATTATTTCTTTCTGTCGGAATTGCGCGTGCTTGTATATTATATTCGTTTTTCGGCGAATGCCGCGTGTACACCGACGAGAAAATAACGACGTGGGTGCTCGTTAAGCGATTTCATCGATCCCTGTCGTACACGCGCCAACTGTTTGTGTATTAATACGTGCTAGATCCGGGTCACATACGGATGACACAGAGCCGCGGGGTAAGGGAATCAAACTTCGTAGGGACGGTAGCGCTACTCTCTATAGATATATAATATTTTTTTTTGTACCAGACCTCGCAAATAGAACGAGGGAAGCGGCTTAGCGTTCAAAGCGAGTCCTCCGTCTCTGTTCTTCAACTATATTCGTATGATTTTTTTCAATTTCTTCTAGTTCAAAAAAAAAAAATTAATTACTATATTCTGAAAAGGCTGCGAGAGAAGAGAGATGGCCTATGAATTCGCCTTTTTAACGAAACATCGGTAGCAATAGAGAGAGAGAGAGAGAGAGAGGCTGAGAGAATGCGCACAGAGAGCAAAGTTGTACATCGCGACCGAAAGAGGGTCAGGGCCGGCTGCACCAAGGAAGACAAGCGCTCGAGGTCAAATTTGGGCACCCTCCTCTTCATCCCCCGCCTTGATACAGCACTTCTTGCAGTCGAGATAACTTAACTGTACACACTCGACGCGACTTCGCTCCTATTCAAACTCGCGAATACAAAACTCCGAGAATAATCTAACGGAACCTATAAATCGTCTTTTATATTTCTATAAAATATATTGTCATCCAATTCGGAAAATGAATCGGAGTAAGCTGCCTGCTCTTTTGTTTTCGGAATGAATACCCGTGATAAAAAATAAGTGGATGCGTTAAGCTGTGTGCGAGATAAAAAAAAATTTGACCCCGGTTGACCTGATTCAACGAACAGAAGGTCATCTACGCGCGGAACACCCCGTCTAGCGCTTCCCAGTGTATATTAAACAAAGAAATTTCCTATTTACATCAATCTATTTCGCCTCTCGGCTTCTTAACAAGTTTGCGAATTCTGGGTTGGCGGAAACTGGCCGACGTTAAAGTTCACCGGACTGAGAGTTTCTCGTCCCGGGGCGCACGAATCGCGGGGTGGTTCGTTCGTTATAACGTCGTTAGACACGGGTCGTGATGTATCGACAGTGGCACCATGAGAGCGAAAGGTCGGGAACATCGTACCCGAAGATGTCGCAAATGTCGATTTTTCGATACTCCCAGAGATAGTCCCTTCGGTCCACTTTTCGCGATCGCACCCAGAGCGCTGACAGAATTTTAATCGCCGTTCCACTTTCGGAGTCCATAAAAATTCTACTTCGTACGTACAAAGGTATTCCTCCATTCGGTGCAAGATTAACGAAGTTCCAAATTGAGTCGATTCTTCCGAATGCAGCAGGATAAAAGGGTTGAAAAGGGCTGCAATATTGAATAAGAGACGTTGCGAAAAAATCGCGTGGTTAATTTTTTAACGAGTCCGCGGAGATCCTGAGCGTGACCGTCGTGAGAGAGCTGGCTTCGGTCCCTACGGTGTGTGTGCCACGTCTACTCCGTAGCCCCGCACTCGATCAATACGCACCAGGACGCGCTTGTCCTTGACCAGTTGGCAACCTCTCTGGCCATCGTTCGCGCTGGCGCTCTCTCTCTCTCTCTCTCTCTCTCTCTCTTTCCCCCTCGTCTTCTTTCTTGCTTTCTCATTCATGTGCGCGTGTGTAGGTGTGCGTGTGTGCAACGGCTGTCGGCACGACCTATGGCAATTCGCGTGAACGCATACTCCACGTCGTGGAAATTCGTCGATAGGAATAAAGATTATCGCGAAACCGACAATTCCCTACACGCGTTTAACCCGTTGAGGACACACGGGGTCCAACGGACCCCAGACATATCTCAACTACTTCCGCACTAATACAACTCTACAGGATGACTAATGCCAAAGAGACCTTTGTAACATGTCAAAACTTGTTGTGGAGACTTCAAACAACAACAAATGCAATTGCATTGAAACTTATTGAAACTTAAGGACGCATGGGGTCCGGCGGGCCCCAGAGCCCGCCGGACCCCATGCGTCCTTAACGTTATTTTTTCGATGTGTGTCCTCAACGGGTTAAAAACGATTGAGATCAATCGGCCCACGTTGATGCAAAAAATGAAGGCTAATTACCGCAATGCGTATTGAACGACGACCGCTAGGTGGGATATAAGCCGCGAGGGAAAGATTTTGGTGCGTTTCCAATCTCACATCTCAACTTCTATATATCGACTTAAGTGCGGCACACGTTATAAATACACAACCACAGTCGGCGCTTTTGCCCGTTGACTAGCAATGCCGTAGCGCACCGGATCGCGAAAATAAATAGTTTCGCGCGACACCCCCACGCACGCGCCTCGTAACGTTTTCGTTGCCGCTGCCGTTTGGCGACTTCGGAGAAGACAAATAAACGTCGAACGCCTCTCGCTCGCGTATATTAGAAACAAGCCAGAGAGAGAGAGAGAGAGAGAGAGAGAGAGAAAATTTCCTCGCTCACTCTCCGAGTAGAGTTTTTTTTTCTCTCGCACGGTCAAACGACAGCTTCGGACGCACGCGTGGGCTACTCGCGTCGTCACGGATGAGCGAGGTAAATCGAGAATGAGAGAGAGAAAAAGTGGTGGGAAAACAAACAAAAGCTCTTGGCGAGGAATCAAGCGCGGAACTTGGAAATTCGCATCCGGTTGACGCGCTCCGCTCGAAATCGCGCGAATAACCGGGTCCCCGGAGTTATAAATACGGGGCATTGTCTTAGGGATCGCTATTCCCCGTTTCTCTTCTCTCGCGCTTCATCGCACGACAATGCCCGCGCACCTTTGTGCGCGCTGCTCCGTAATATTCTCAACTTGTATAGCGTACCGTCGACAATTTCGAGCGGTGAACAGGCGCCATAGATGCATAGGCGAATTTTAACGATTCCCGAGAGTCTTTTCCGCGCTGTAGGTATCGACGGGTCGTTACGCGGCACGTCAGGGTGGGGATAAGCTGGTCCTACGTCGGCGTGAATTAAATTTATAACCTCGAACGGCGCGCGCCCGTCTCGTCCTCTGATCCAACGAGATGTTGGCTCTCGATCCGTGATTCCACGCGCTCGATGTATGCGTGTATCACGGGCCACTCGCGGCACACGTCTCGATCTTCTAAGTCAGTTTGACCCCGTCCACGGTCTCGTCGCGTGTGCCAGATTACCGAAACTCCTCGTTTCGAGTTTTGCGAGTGTCGCGGGTACGAAGGAACAACGATACCGACAAAAATTGCCAATTTTTTTTCCTTTGAAAATTCACCGAATCGTGCAGGAGAGAACTGGATATGTTTTTTTTTTTTTACATCTCCGCTGTGAATGAGAAAATTGTATGAAAATGTTCGCGCAGCGGACGATCGTTTCGCCTTGAATGAGAAAAATACGCCATGTTAGAGGAATATCGTGCCTTCCTGACGCTTGGTAAAACAGGGCTACTCTCACGTTCCGGAATCTGGAGGCGAGGTTGGTCCACTAGTTACGAATTGACCGCGAGAATAGAGAGAGAAAGAGAGAGAACTCGTTTACGATCTAACGTCTTGCGTAATTCGTGAAACCGAGATTAATTATTCCCGCTTTATGAGAAATATGCCGTGACGCAATCTCTTTTTTTGAATAGAATAGGAAACGAAGAAGGAGAGAGAGAGAGCGCGCACGCGCGAAATAGTTGATAAGAAACGAAACGAACAACGGGCAGACGCGAGGAGTTTCGATGAGTCGTTCCCTCCTTTTTGTTCTTCCCCCTCACGAATGTCGAAACGTAAATCGCGTCAGTATGGTGCGAAGCGTGGGTTCGCTCGTTACGTCCGTCAAACTCCTGTCTATACCTTGAATTTCGCAACATCACCTTCTCGTTCTTGCGATGTTAAAAAATTCGCGAAATGCCACGAAAGTCCAGGTTCATTGCCCGTCGTACTCGCAAGATCTCGAGGAAAGGTACGTTGTTCGCTGTGTTTTGGTTCTCTCTCTTTCTATCTGTCGCTCTCGCCATTCGCGCTCTAAAACGAGAAAGAATAAACCAAACACTCGGCCGGTGGTCCGGACTTGTCAATCGGATCTCTTCATTTTTTACATTTCCTTTTTTCACTCCTACGGAAAACCAGATCGGATCTCGTTCGATTAAAATTTTATACCGTTACGCGGGTATCGATATATGGAATCAACGCGGGCAGTCGAGTTACCAATTTCGATTCCCGATCGTTCTCGAATGTTTTGACCCTAGCTTAACGACTAGTTAATGACCCTCGGGATAATTTTGTCAACAGCAATGAATATTTTTCTTGCCGTGTGTGTAAATATTTTTCCGTTATCTCTCTTTTGCTCTTCTATAATACGATGGGACGCGTTACGTCAGTATTTTTGGCGTGACGTGCGGGCACGTCAGTTTAATTTTAGCAGACGCGACATTTTCTTTTTTTTTTCTTGTATCATTGACCTCATCCACTATTTTATTTTTCTTTCATCGAGTGTCTATTTTGCTTGGGCGTCCCCCCTCTCGCCCGTTGATTCGATTCGCTATCCGCAGTTTCAGAACTCGCGGATTAATTATTTCCTCAAACAAGGATAATCGCGTTATTTGTATTTATCCGGCGTACACGGACGCGCCTCGCGGATGGATATATTGCGAAAATTCATTTTCCGAACTTCCCCGTACGCGCCATTGTCGCTCGTAATATTCGAGCTCCCAATCGGCGGACATGAATTATATCGCTGCAACGTTCGCTCGCGAATGGAACAATATTCTCTACACACGCGCGCGTGCAAGCAGCCTCGAATAGGACAGACCGCGAGCGAGGAGATCAATTACCAGCAGCCGCGGAATTTCGCATTCTCGATTCTCGGCGCTCGGTTCTCGAGTTACGCAAATTTTCCTCGGTTTTTTTTTTTACGTTCTCCCTTGACGGAGAAAAACGGAATTTACACATGGATGATAGAAGTATATAGGGTGAATTTTCCCACGCGCGTGATTTTAGCGCGAAAAACGGAGGGTAAAAATAGAGGCGAAAAATGTAGGGGAAAAACTCGCCTCGTCCAAGAAAAGAGAGAGTGAGAGAGAGGAGAGAGGAGAGTTTGAAGAAAAAATTGTCTTGCCCGAGGCGAAACGGCAATCGCTCGATCGACAATTGGGACGTATACGGTTTCGTCGTAGACGATGGAATTTTTTCTCTCTCTCTCTCTCTAGACGATGCGCCTCCAGGACGAAGATTATAATGTGCGTTTCACGTTACGTACGTGCGAAACGTTTTAATGACACTCGATACATCGATAATCGGCGCGCGCACTCCGCTAGCTTTGACGTTAATTGAAAGCGAAAAGAGTAAGAGGCGAATAAGAAAATTGAATTTCGAATCGCAATTTGGCACTGGCGTAATACTTGGCTGCGGGAGAGAAAATTATAGACGACCGAGATACTCCTGGCGTCTCGAGTTTAACTTCGGACCCTCCAATTTCAAGGACGCGAATTTTATCGCGCAGCGAAGATCAAAGGGATCGAGTTTCGGAACTCGGAGTTTCTCGCGAAAAAATCGTAACGGGCGTAGGGCGCGCGATTAGAGCGAGAGGCAAATATAATCTCTCCGTTCGGTGTTTACAAGGCAATCGAGCGTGGCGTCGAGTCTGGCTCACGAGCGCCGTACTCTTGCCAGGAAGGAGTGTTGCACCTGCATCTTCAAAGTGCATTTTCCATTCGCTATATCAACGAATATACTCTCGCATTATTAATCGCAATGTCGCTCTTCCCGCCATTTCCTTCTCGATAGCATGTCACGCACCGTATGCGCATATATTGACCTCGTTTCGTCGCGTACAACACGTGCGTGCCTCCTGACCGAGATCTCCGATAGATATGCAAAATCGAACCCGCCCCCTCCTCCTCTCTTCTACCTCCTATTAGATTCATTTCCCCGAGCTGTCACTCGTTTTTCGTTCGAATCATTTCGATTGAATTCTCGCGAAAAAAATTTATATACGCCCGAGTCGTATCCCATTTTTCGCTCGACAGCCCAGTAGGACAAGCCGTCGGAACACCCGCCAACTCTTATCGACGCACACGAGATATCGAGCTAGGAAAAATAAGTTGAAAAGAAAAAAAAAAAGAAACTCGGCCGGCTAAACCTTACGTAGCGGTACGATAATTCGTACTTCCGCACAGCGAACTAGATTATACCTGGGCCGGAAGTAGGACGAGCGCAAAAAAAGATGGCTCACCGTACAGAAGCTCATAGAAGGAAAAAGTTTTTTTTTTCCAATTTTTTTTCCACTGATAATATTTTAAATTAACCGAGATGGCGAAGAATTGACATTATAAGAGCCGAAGTCGCGACCTTTATACTCGAGGACGAGAGGGGTAGACGAGGAAAGAAAGGAGGGGGGGGGGGGACCACCCCCGCCCCCTCGGGTCGATACCGGAAGAGCGTCGGCAACGCCACCAAGATCAGCCGGGACTCTCTCGCGCGCGCGTCCAGACTCCGGAGAAGAAAAGCGATGGTAAACAAAGAGCGAGGAGAGAGAGAGAAAGTAGAGAGGCAGCTGAAAAGGGCCTCTCACGACTTGTCAACCCCGTAGAGAACAGCTTCTTACGAGGCATCGCTCGGACGTCTAAAAATACGAGAGGCGTAAGACGGGCGTGACGTCAGACCGGCTCGTCGTCCATCGCCTAGACACCTCTTCCGGTTCACCCCTCGATCTTCTCTCACTTTGTTCCCTTCCGTTTCCCCTTTCATCTCTTTCCGCCTCTCTCTCCCTCGCTCTCTTCGACAATCGCACGTCGGAATTGGAGTCTCACCAAAAACCGAACGTCCCACGGCCGCGTGCCAAAAAAGCGCCTTGTCACTCTCGAGCCAGTGAATTTTTTTTCTTCCTGAGGGATGAAAAGAGGGAGGGATGGGGGAGGAGAAAAATAAACGGAGAGTAAATACTGTCTGACGCACGTCGAAGCGCGCTCGAGTTTTGCGATAACGAAAATCGTGAAAGGAGGGAGTCGCCGTTTTGTAAATAGGTCGTCATCGATCTTCGTTTCGCTTCATCTTCCCTCTCTGTCTCGGATCGTTCTGTCACGTTGAGCGCTGGTTCCAATCCAATTTCGGTGCATCGTCGCTCGCGCTCGACTCCCTCGTGAGATACCTCGCTAAATAGACTTTATACCGGAAAAAGACGAGCCACCTTGCCGGGATGACCCAATGTCTCGTGTTCCTGGAATATCGCTCTCCAGGGTTTACGTTTACAAGAGATATCGGTAGGTAAGGCAGAAGGGGAAGGAGTAGTCGCGACAGATAGAGCCGGAGGTTGACGCAATGGGAATAACTAACGAATGTCGCATCATGGGTTTACATCGATCGGGACAGGCCTCGAGCGTGCACCGTGCGTTAAATATACAGTAGACCCCCACCAATCCTCGCGAAACCTACCTCAATATTAAACATTGCACTCGCGAAACGATATTATTTTCGTTTTGCTCGATAGCTGATCGTAAAACGTAAAAATAAATAAATCGAGCGGATAAAAGAGGGAAATTTTCATTCGATGGGAGCTAGAAAGATTTATTTATTCGAATCACTCTCCTCTCTTTCTCTCTATCTCACTTTCGTCTCGTCTCTGGCGGTTTCCTCGGAACGAATTCATTCGATGATTCGCGCGAGGAAGGGAATCGGATTTGCGTTATTGGCGGAAATTTCGCGACGCTCGATAAGATAAGACTTTGCGATAGTTTCGAACGGATATGTACCTCTTTTTATAGGTTGTCGTCGTTATCGGTTATCGAGGCACGATCGGCAATTTTCTCGCCTCGTTATTCCGTATTTTGATTCCCTTTGTTTCGTTTCAGAAACCGTCGGCAACGACGGCAGCGGCTCGGTCAGTACAAGCTCGCCAGGCAACAAACGACGAGGTTTCAGCGGGTAAGACGATTCATTGAGATATTCAACCCTTAAATGCATGATTTTTCTTCTTTAAATACAATAAATTGAAACAGGTAGATAATTAAACATAGATTAAGGGAAAAATAAAATAAACAAAACAAAACATCAAACAAACAAAACTTACTGATGTAGATTTACATCAGTATGCATTACAGTTACTATTAACCCTTAATTAGGCGCATGGGGTCAGGGCCACTTGAAATTCCAAAAATAATGGCTTACAGTCTTCAGTGTCTTTAGAAGTTCATTGTTTTTTTAAAATAATTTTAATGTTCTAGTCAGTTTTTGTTTCTTAAAGTTAAGTATATTAAAGAACTTTATTATTTACCATAAAAGTCCATTAAGTTTTATTCCTTTTTGATACTCTTTTTCCAATGTTACGCCTAATTGTGTGATTTTCCTTATGCGCCTAATTAAGGGTTAATAAAGAAGAAAACACTAATGTAGATCTACATCATCGTGCATTTAAGGGTTAACGGATCTAGAATATCGCGTTTGCGAAAATTGCGATAAGACTTAACGAGGGGTTTGGCATTGCAGGCGGAAGTGGTTACCGCCGCCTTTACGGAAGCTAAGTCAGGGTAAGGTCGAGAAAGCGGCGGCGGCTAGCAGCGCGGTCGCGGCGAGCCCCTCGACGACCTCGGTATCACCAGCGGGCGTCGATCGTCCGCCGCTGAAAAAGACCGGCTCCGACAAGCGTTTCAAGCTGCCGAGTAACGAGAAGACCTCGAGGACAGCGTCCGAGGGCGCCGAAGCGGAAGTATCCGAGCGCGAGGATTACGACGAGCGAAGCGCCGCCGAGGACGTCGAGGCGCCCGCATTCCTCGAGCAGAATGGCGGCGAGGATGCCGAGGATGACCTCGAACTACCACCGCCTATGAAACCCATTACCGAGCCGATTCTCGTGGCCGCCGGTAACGGACCGCCCGGCGCCTCGATACCCGACCAACTTCCTGGCAAGCGGGTTCGTTACCGCCTTTAATTAGAAATTCGCTAAACTCTCTTTCGGCTTGTATTTATCGAGAATCCATATTTTTTCCAGACTTCCGAACGCTCGGCGAAGAATTTGGACGGAGCTACGACAGCCGACCTCGCTGAAATTGAACAAATAGTCAAGGAGAGAATGGTACGTTTTTTAAGGAACATTCGAATGAAATACGAAGAAATGAATTTCGATGTGTTTATTTATTCAGGAACAACACACGGAAAATCAAGAGAGGCATAATCTTATGAGGACGCCAAGTAGCAGGGGTTCCAACAGCGAGGACGGCTATGGAGCGAATGCGCCAATTGACGATACCGATCCCGAGACTGCGGCGCTAACCAAACGTCAATTCGTTATACGAGAATTGGTTGATACGGAACGCGATTATGTAAACGATCTTAAGCATATCGTCGAGGGTTACATGGCTCTCATGAGGGATCCCGACGGTGACATTCCATTACCTGAAGATTTGCGCGGTGGCAAAGATAAAATGGTGTTCGGAAATATCGAAGCGATTTACGAATGGCACAGAGAGTTAGTATAATTAAGCTTTTTAGATTGTACAACTATTTGATAAATGATTCTTTTTACAGTTTCTTCCTCAAGGCTTTAGAGCGCTGTCTCGAACGCCCAGAAGAACTCGGTCCACTTTTCAAACGCTACGAAAGAAAGTTACATATGTATGTCGTATATTGTCAAAACAAACCAGTATCCGAATACATTGTTTCCGAGTACATAGACACATATTTTGAGGTATATACTGTAACTCGAGTTTAATTTTTGAGATGTTGTAAATTATTGCAAAATATCTTTAACTTTGATATCGATGTCTTCAGGAACTTAGGCAAAAACTGGGACATCGGTTACAATTATGCGATTTGCTTATCAAACCTGTACAAAGAATTACGAAATATCAGTTATTGTTACGCGAAGCTTTGCGTCTAACCGAACGAACGCAAAGACTATCGGAAATCGAGGGACTTAGAGCCGCTGCACACGTTATGAGAGTAATACCAAAGGCGGCCAACGACATGATGGATGTTGGAAGATTACAGGGTTTCGATGTACGTATTTTAATTGCTCTTTCGATTTTTCATTACACGCTAATTCATTTTTTTTTTCTTCTCTTAGGGTAAAATCACAGCACAGGGTAAACTTCTTTTACACGGACCGTTATTAGTTACTGAACTATCGAATGTGCCAACTAGAGGAAGAGAGTGGCAGGTCTTCCTCTTCGAACAAAATATCATATTCAGCGAAGCCGTTGGCAAGAAGACTCAATTTACTAATCCTGCCTATATATATAAAGCTCACATCCAGGTACGGTAGATTACCGTTATAGTAATAACTATGACGCGTTTGGTGAAATTCGCATATAAAAAACTTACAACTATCTCTGGCGTAGGTTAACAAAATGAGTCTCGAAGACTCGACTGACGATCCGGAAAAGTTTATTATTCGATCGACGGATCCTCGTAAACCTGGTCTAGGATTTTCTTGCAACGTTATCGAAGAAAGCGGACCGCGCAGGCAGGAATGGGTGGATACGATCACTGCCATCCTGCAAACACAGCGCGACTTTCTCAAAGCGATACAGTCGCCCATTGCCTATCAAAAGGAACTTACCAAAGATCCACTGTAAGCGTCTCTACCTACCACTGAATTATACACTGACACTCTTTTAACTCACTCAACCTGTGAATATTCGTTCCGACATATTTTTGTATATTTTATATATATATAAAATGATACAAGCGCTACGAGCTAGATAACAAGTAGTCGTCTCCCGTACCTACAATCGTGTCACCCCTAAAAAAGACCTATAGCTATTACCTTTGCTATTTTAAAAACCGTAGCATTTCTCTCTCCGTTGTTGTTGTTGTTATATTTATCAGTAAGAATGGGCTTTCAACTAATAATAACACGTTTTTCCTTTCATTCACGGTCTCTTAGCAGATGAAAAAAAAACTCATGACTAATCCAAATTTCCCTGCTTCTCCGGATACTACCTAGACTCATCTGGAGCGATGTTATAAAATAAATAATAATAATAATAATAATAATAATAAAAGCGTGCTTGTATCGGGAAATGAAAGTGAAGTTCAAATTACGCATAAGTATATTGTAATTCAATCTAGCAATATCAAAAGGTCCGAGATGCAGCCGAGGGGTTTCGCAGACGAATACACGTTTTGTATATTGTTTGACGTTTGAGATTGGCTCGTAGAAAAAGAAATCTATTACCGCTTTATGTGGTGTATTAAATACGAAAAGTGTGTATTTTAGATAATTAGCAAAAGACGTTTTAAATCGAAAAGATCTTTCTTCTATCGATTGGCGCATCAAATTCTAGATCATCACGTGTAACTCTTAATGAATCTTATTATTATTCTATTGAACTCACTCTCTCGCTCCCGGATCCTATAACATAACGTGTGTTAATCCGTTCCAATGTGCATACACACTTGCGTGGATTGCGTCACGCGACTAATGGCATACAATGAAAATGTACGATATATTTATAATAATTTTAATAACGTTTATAAGAGCGCCTAATGAGTCGGCGTACGACAGTGTATTGTACATAATTGCGCATTATCGAAAGAGCAAAAACATGAAAAAGCAGAACTATAATCGACTCGTGAAACGTAAACAACTTTGTTTAGAATAAATCATAAAATTGACCAAGAATATGATTGTAATGCGTCCTTGGCCCTATACCTTACCACTAATTTAACATACCCGTGCACCTACTAACACCGCTTGATATTTTTCTCATTCTTGTCTACATGAACGCAGTATCGTGGTAGAAGACGAGTCGATTTTATCATTGGTAATAATTATTTCATAAATTCAAATCTGGATTTTAAGTTCTCCGCACGTGGTAGAAAATTTGGTACGATAAAGCACTGAAAACATTTGAGGCCTGCCGATCAACGCACCTTTGGTGTCACCTTTCCAGAATGTATTTGTTTCGGATCGATGATGTCCTGGCTCGTTTTCCATCGTTATTAATTTTTGCAAGTTATTATCGAAATCGTGGCCTAAAGGTGGCTGGATATTTATTTTGTTTCATCTTTTTTTTTTAATTAAGTTTTAATTTACACTCGTATTTCGAAAAGCGAGTCATCACGAGGGGTGACGTGTTCAGTTTACTTATGATTTGCTGGCATATATATACAGTCGAGGCGCGACGCCAGATCCTCCGACACCGCGAGCTACAGTGTCGGTACCACCCACGTTAACGGTCTCTGGTGCGGCTAATAAAGATCGGAACAATGGAGGACAACGGAAGACCCAACAAGTGCAGCGTGCGCACACCGGAGGACTAGAAGGTGGCGAAAGCGCGCCACGAACGCCAAGTCCCACCAAGAGTAAACTCAACTTTCTCGAAGGATTCAAGAATACGCTGCGCGCTCGATCACCAATTCGCAACAATTCAATTCCGGTGAGCTTTAATATTCAACAAAGTGGAATTTCGTTTATATACTATTGAAGAAGAAAAAAGTGCTTTATTCTCTTCAATCTGATAATGTAATCGGAATTTCACGCTAAAACGTCTGGTTAATAACGGTGTTGGTTGGGTCTAAGTTGTCTCGGATAATTAAGGATTCTTGATTGCAGCAACGGGACTCTTCCTCTTCTTCCTCTTGATGTCTGTCGCTATCCTCTATCTACTATTGTATTGCCTTCTGCTGCTGCGGCGAAAAACCCCCATATTTGTATTATTGAGAGAGAAAGAACAAATAATTAACTGCAAAACAGCAAATTTAAAAAAAGATACGGATCAATGGGTAAAAATAATGTGTAAAAATACTCAATAACGTTTATATTTTGCAAAAAAATTTATATATCGTTCTGAAGAATTTTTGTAGGAAGAACGAAGAGATCAGTTGTGGGTTGTGGGATATTCTTTTAAATACTGGCATTGGTTGGATGAGATTTTTGGATTTTGGTAGAAATAAGACTAACTATTGGTGGTGATCATAGATTCCCTATGCTATCTCGTCGTCTTGACATCGTTATTGATAATGCTCGTTATCACTGTGGAAATCATCATTGTCAAAACAAACTGTTATACCTAACGTATTACTGTTACTACTGTATCACACTCTCGTCATAACTACTACTACCTCTACCATTACTTCTACTACTATTACTTCTACTATTGAACTACAATCACGAAGGTCGCCGTTGCCATTACTATTGAAAATTTTATGGACAGCTTTTTGGGGTAAGCATGATGGTTACTCGTGCATGAAATTTACTCGTTTGACTCTGCATGCAATGGAATGTTGAATTGAAGAGCTACGAATGAAAGAATAAAAACGGCAAAAATAAATGATCGTCTAGGTCGCACCGGGCGCGAGAGTAAGATTGGCGGCTGACTGGGGCAAACTGCACGCTGGCGATGAGCTTGTAGTCTCTCATTTCGACGGTCCAGGTTTAGTGGTATCGCCTGTCAATGCAAAAGAGGAACTGTGGATACCGGCGAGTTTGATACCCAACTCGGCGATAAGCCGCGCTTGGTCTTTTCGTCCGCGCAAGCCGGATTCCGAACGGAACCTCTCCAGTCCGCAAAAGTCGCCAATAGAAGAGAAGGAGAAGAATATCGTGCCAGTCGTACCGACGATCATCAACGAAACGAACTCGGTTAAAGTCACAGCCGGCGAGACCGCGAGACTCGCGCTCGAGACTCGAAACGCCGAGGGGTCACGCGTCATCTGGACGAAAGAGGGCGAAGAAATTGACATTCATCGCTCCGAACGTCACCAGATCAGACGAAACGCTGGCTTTTTGTATCTCGAGATAGCTCGCTGTCGTCCATCGGACTCGGGCATCTATCGCTGTCGAGTGCAGTGCGATACAGGCTCTTGCAGCGCCAGAATCTCTTTATCCGTAATTGGTGAGTATCGAGATATCGATCGTTAAATTAATGAGTTATCAACTCGGTGAATTATCGTAGGTGGCGATGGCAATACGTGGGCTCGTGTGGTGGGCACGTCGAAAATCGAGGTTGACTGGGAGAGACAAAGAATGGGGATTAGCAATGTCGAATGTCGTACAATACCGTCGCAAAGTTGGACAGTAGTGGCGGAGAATATAAAGAGTCCGCCGGTGGTACTCGAGATGCCACTCGGATCGTCGTATAGTTTCAGAGTTGTCAATAAAAGCGGAAGTGCCAGTTCGGCGTCGAATGTCGTCACTTTACCGCTCGACGAAGGTATTGGCTGGGAGGCCGAGCAATTCGTTGGTAGATATCTAGAACTTGACGAGCTTGGCAAGGGCCGATTCGCACTCGTGAGACGCGCTAGAGATCGCGGAACCGGCCAAGAAGTTGCTCTCAAGCAAACTCCACGACACAAACAATCTAGAATTCTAACTCGTGCCGAGTACGATCTACTGGCGTCCACTCATCACGGGAACATTATTAGAGCTTTCGCGCTTTTCGAAAACGCGCCTCAACCTGGCATTGATACTATCGTTCTTGAATTGTAAGTTCATCTCGACTAACGAAATTGATTAGAAACTGCAAATCGATTAATTCTTGAAATTTAACAGAGTTAAGGGACCGATGTTGTTTGTGTATCTAAGCCAAAAGACTGAATACACCGAAGCTATGGCCGCGAAATATACAAGCCAGCTCCTATCAGCCTTGCAATGGCTTCATTGCCGGCAAAAGGCTCACTTAGATTTAAAACCAGAAAACGTGTTAGTCGATCAAGAGACCGGCATTATCAAATTGATTGATCTGGGTGAGGCTGTGAGAGGGCCTGTTGAGGAGGTCGTGCCGCCCGCTGATTTGGAATTTGCAGCGCCAGAATTAGTACTCGGTAGACCAACTAATGCGTACACCGACATGTGGGCTGCTGGAGTCTTCATTTATGTGCTTCTTAGGTAAAAATAAAGATATTTCAATTGGATTCGTGCAAGACTCATTTGTGCAAATAATTTATTTCAGTGGTTTATCACCTTTCCTGGACGATTCAGTTGAAGAGACAACCGCTAACATATTGAAATGCGATTTTTGTTTTCCCGATGAGTATTTTGAATCGATATCGAACGATGCTAAGGATCTTCTCGGTAGACTGCTGTGCCTGCGCGGAGAGAATCGAGCTAGCGCTGAAGCATCTCTAATTTCACCTTGGTTCAAGGTAATTTAAATTCGATAAGTTCAAAATAAATAATAAAATGATTGAAAATGAATTTTTATGATTATTTTTTTCTTTCAGATACCAAAAGGTACTACAATTCCTTCCTCTCGTATGGCAGCGTTCACCGAACGACGGGCGCACGGCTCCAAGACTCATCGAGATCATAGCGAAAACTTTTATTCATAGATATTAGATATTACAGTTAGTACATAATATTTGTTATCTAACGAGTTTCAAGAAGGACAAAACGAATTCATATGTAAATAACAAAAAATATTTAAATTTGTACGTAGATATTTTTTCCTATTATACAATATCATCTCTTTTAAAGTAAGTTACTAAATAAAATACCAATTTTATTTTTAATTTTTAGTGATTATTTTTCACCTAGTACAAACTGAGAGGTATGAAAATAATGATTTACTCATTATCAACATAAACTGTTGTTTATTTAAAATGTTCCATATCATACAAAGCGAATTAATTGGACTAATAATAGTTTTGTGATTGGTATGGCAATGACATAAAAAAAGGATATATAAACAATTTTATGTTATGGTACAAAAAAGCACATCATGTACTATTTCCTTGTTCCTCGTCATGATTATTTATATGCTGATCATATTCTTCAGCAGTTTGAAAACTTTCTTCGTTACACAAAAGACAAGTGAAGTCTCCTTCGGGTGCAAAATGACATTTCATCTTATGTAATTGCAACTTTTTTATACTAGACATTTCTGATTTACATTCTAAACAAATTTTCGATAAATTTTCGAAATCTGCAATTGAGTGAGTTTTACAATGTGTATCTAATTCATTTGAGTCCGTGAATGACTTAAAACACGCTTTGCAGCGATATACTATCTTCCGTTTTTTAAATGGATTTTCGTTATTCAGCAATTCTGTTATTTCATCGACATTTGATTCATTTTTCTTTTCATCTAAAACTACATGTACAGGAGATTTTAACAATGGTACATCTTTCTTTTCATTTTTTTCGCTCGTGTCATTAATAGTAGTATTATTTATATTATTAATAGTATTTATATCCATTTCATTGCTTGATATGTGCTTCTCGTTAATGTGTTTTCTTAATTCACTTTTTTTTAATAAAACTTTTTGACAATAGTCGCAATGGTAAGTTTTATCTTTATGACATAAAACACGATGCTCGATGAATTCTTTTTCCTCTGAAATACGTATCATGCAGTCTGTGCATAATTTATCACCATTTTTACAATGATTCATGGTCATATGAGTTTTTAACTGGCGTCTAAATTTAAATTTCAAGTTGCAATATTCACATCTGATTCTTATTTTTGAATGTTGTTCATTAGATTCGGTTTTTGAGCTGCTTTGTACATTCATAACATGTAGAACATCGCTAAAAACTAGTTCTTCCTCGCTATGAAAATCATCATTTAATAAAGAATATACAGTCATTTTTTCACATTCTTCAGGATCTTCTATTCTTTTTCCTAAGTTGTGATGTTCATCTTGACCAACATTTTTTTTCGAAGTAAAATGGGAATTAGTTATTGCTATTGAGCTTACATTTACTCTATTATCATTAACATTAAAACTGTCTCTTGTATTTTTGTGATTTTGCAACTTTTTAAAATGTTTCGGAAATATACGTCGTAAAGCATTATCCGCGAAATAAATTTGCTGAAAAAATTGAAATGAATGCTCTAATTTCAATGTGCAATCATAACACATAGTCTTAGGTAATATATCATCATCTTCGATATCGATTAGTAATTTTAACTTTGAGATGAGACTTATTTCATTTCTTTTCTTTTTTGTTGTCATACTTATGAGATTAGATTTCTTTGTAGCACAAGTTCTGCACCATTGTTCAGGCTTGTTGTCAATATTATGCTCCAACAAAATATTTTGCAAGTAATCACTAGGTGATAAATGGTTTTCAAAATTTTTTTCTGAATATGAAACCATATCTAGATCACTTAAGCAGTTATTGACGTTCTGAAATAAAAAAGTATTAATTTAATTAAAATTAATGAGATTATTTACTGAGTGAGCTTTAACGAAGCAATATAACTCACATGTATGACTGATTCGTTCCAATGAGGACGAGGTACAGCATTATCTTTTAACAACCCTTTTGCCAAATAACAATCATTAGAAAAATGATTGTTACAAACAAAAAATTTCAATGATCTTAAAGTACTAAAGTCTTTACCAATTAAATTTTCATGACCACTGTTAATTAACCATTTGACACATAGTCCAGTATCAGAAACAGGCAACTCATGTAGAATTTGTTCATTCTCTTGAATATCAATACAGTTAATGTAACTACACTTTGTCACTTCATCCATGATAACAAGAAATTATCATGAAAAATTGAACTAAGAAATTTGTTTAAGAAGAACGAAGGATTAATTGTTGTTCTGAGTGATATTTTATATTTTATGCTAAATAACTCATTATTTTCAGTTATAAATAAAATATATTCCAAGAAATTATTTCAGAAATTCACGTAAAATACTACTCAATGAATTCTCTTTCACATCTAATATCGGTCACATGAAGTTTTTCAAAACATGCCGACTATAACCTCATATGTACATGCAAAAAGCAGTGCGAAAATTCAAAAGGTTAGGGATTGATTCCCACTGACGCCCTCTGAAGGTTTGTTTCATTAGTTAATCTTGCGATAAATTTTTTTAACTTAAAAAATTGAGAATTTAATTCTATATTTTCAAATAGATTAATCAGATTTATTGAAGACACTTATGAAATAAATACTTATTCAATGCATTATAAAGTACAAAAACATTTAAATAACTAATATTCTTTTCCTACTTAATAACATTTCTATTAACTGTTTGAAACATTTTTCATTAAAATAAAAGTGGTAATATTTAATAACATAATTATCAAAATCATATATTCTCACGGTCATGAATATAATATTATCAGTGTAAATACTTATAAAATTTTGCAGTGTACATAATGAAATTATCACATGCTACATGTGCTGCATAGCTGCATTTCGTCAGGATCGTCAGGATACATGGTCTTGTGTTATGTGTAGGCTGTTTGCGCAGGTTATTTAAAAATGGCGGATGCCTCGTCTTCTGACACTACCTCAGATTATTACAATGATTATTATTCCGATAATGCATCTGAAAAATCGGAATTTTTTATTGTCGGGCAAAAACCTTCTATTACGCAAGCTCAGAATAAACGTAATTTCTTGCAAAAACTATTTACAAGAGAGGTGAGTTTTTAACCTTAAACTTTCATGGCATTATTCTATTGTTATTTCTAATTTTTGAAATAATATCGCATAATAAAAGTATTATGTAGAACGGAAACGGTCTGATTTTTTATTATTTTTTCAATTAAAATTCATATAGTAAATTACTCGGATAAAATGATATAATATAATATATTAAAGATGATCTGTATGAAATTTTAATGTTTATCATTTTACAGACACGAGGTTGTGTGTCAAGCCATAACTATGCAAAAGAAGAAAAATTATTCTCTACAGTACCTTCTTGGAGAAGATTATTGCTCTTACATACAATTCCAAAATCTGCTCTCGAACTAGGGTATGGATAGTAGATAATTAGTATATCAATATAAGTATGAATTTTTTATAAATCAAACAATATTAACTAATCAATAATATCTATCTCTCAAAGGCACATTGTTATGGGATTGACGCAATGTGGACAATTTTTACTGACTTACACATATACTCTTGATGTTAGTGGCAATACAACTCTTTATAAATATTTGCTCCATTGGTGGGCATTTACTCCTAATCGAGTTTCTAGAAAAGTGGCAGAAGTTACATTATTTGGAAATTATACAATACATAGAGAATTAAGTATTGTAATATCACAATGGCCTATGGAAAGAGATAAATTAATCATACATGGGTTATGGTAAGTAATAGTTTTTTATTTATAATATTGAATGTGTGAATGTATTGACCTCATTATAATTGATTTGTTTAGTAAAAACTGGTTGCCACAACAACCTACCGATAGAGCATATTTGACAATAACTACTCTTCCTTCTTTACAAAATTGCAAAGACTGCTTAAAAGTTGCTGCATCATATGAAGAAGAAGGAGAAGGTAATTTCTAATCATATTTTAAATATTCTATGAGGAGGCTATCACATACACACACAAACATTCTTATTTCTACAGAATTGGCTGCAAGTTGGGATAGCTGCATTCAGTGCAATTGTTTGCAACATGGATTGACAGTTCATACTACTTATGAAGTTATTTCTCCATATCCAAGATTCCGTGCACCTGTATGCTTAAACTATTGGAATCATATAGTGGTAAACACTGGAAATTTTCTTCATGTACTTAGGGTAGACCTCAATATTCCTGAAAAGAAGAGTTCTACAGACAAACAAGATGCTACTGTTATGGATTCTGTGCCATTAGATATAAGTGATTGTGAAGATCCAATTAACACTAAGGTAGAGCGTTTTGTTAATACAGATCAGAAATTCATTCCCTTGGAATGCAATATTCTTCAATCGCCTTCTTATGAGTCTAATACTGAACCTAATAGCGCAAATGGATTTCTTAAAATAAGCGATAAAAATGAATATGAATCATCAACAAATACCTCTAACAGTAATCAAAGTGACTGCAACTGTGATAATAATAAATTTAACGAAACCTTAAGTGTTAAAGTGTGTGACTGCTTAGACAATAGTGAATGCAAATGTCGGAGTAAGATCTCTACTACCTCATGTGTAGAACAACAAGCTATATCGCTTAGAGACAAAATATTACAAGATTTTTGTGATGATATGTCCCAAGAACTTAATATTGGTACTGACTTAATTACTCTCGTGAAACATCCATCTTGTTCTCCAAAACCAGTGCCACAAAGACTTCCTTCAGACTCGAAACCAACAACATGGTCTTCATTGCTTAACACTCCTCCATCAGATATTCTCAAAACTCGCAATACTGAATCTAGTCAAAGGAGTATTAACAGTCAACGTGCATATTCACCTCAACCTGGTGCATCAGGTGATAATGGTTTAACACCTCTGTCTCCGCTTCACTTTTTATCATTGAGTCCACCCTCTTCATGTCCAAGACGGTTGATAACAAGATCTTTCCGACATCATAGTCCACGAAGAAAGTCAAATCTACACTCTCCACCACCAAGTTTACCTACTACGCAATCCAGAACAACTCGAGCAATGCATAAATTGACATTGGAGGCTGAAAAAGCCTATGAATTTACAGACGAGGCACATGAAATTTGTGAAAAATTGAGCTTATTCAGGAAACGTAGATTGGCTGACAAAAAATATGAGTTCTGTGATGAAACAGAAGATGCAGAAAATATTATTCCCTTTAAACATATTCGAGATCAAACAAAACGTCGTACCTACTCAATTTATCAAGTACCATCTACAACAGTTGTGTCTCCTGTTTTACTAAACAGCAAGAAACATTGGGCAGATTCAGATCAGAGTGAAACCGATGAATATACTGCACCAGCAGAGTTTGCATTATCAAATGAATTATTGAGCCCAGACAGTGGTAAGATTTACATTACTATTATCTAATGCAAAAGCTTCATATTCAAACAAAAAAATTTCTTATTCAACAGAAAAAAGTGTATTACGTCCATTGAATCAAAATCAATTGACAAATGGTAGCTTGCATCGTGATCGTTGCGGGAAAGTTGGTACAAATTCGTCTCCATTAGTTCCTCATGTAAATTTGCTGCATCATCCAACTATTAAATGTACAGCTCATTTTAGAAGGAGTTATATTGAATTAGACGACGAAATGATATCTGTAATTACTGATGTAGAAGGTACAATGAATATTTTTAAATATTATTACATTAATTTAGTTATTACCATAATTATTTATTAGTAAAATAATTTTCAGATGAAGAAACAGGAGGATATGTTAGTTACCAATGTGTACTTCCAATGCATGTGCATGGTTCAGGATATGTTCAAATGCAGATGATCAGTAACAGTAAAGCAGAAAAATTGGTAATAATCATATTTTAATTAAAACATACATAATTTATAAATATTATAATTGCTATATTTTTTTCAAAGATGATTCCACATGTGACAGTGAACCAATTAAGTTTTGATATCGAAACATTTTCCCATCATATTGCTGACTGGATTTGCACAAGGTTCAAAAAAAGATATTGGCATTGCAGTGATTATGATATTGAAATCATTGATGTATGTGCTCTTAATGGAGATGTAATTTGTTTACTTGTAATGAAAATTCAAGCTAGTGAATTATGTAGTCAAACCCAATGGTTTGTTTAATTTTTTTCATGTAATATGGTAATATCAGTAATATTTGAATTATATTTACATTGATTGTTTAGTCCACAGGAAAGAAAACAATATGAAGTTGGATGCACATTTACATGGAATATAAACTCAAATCAATATACAATAACAGATGTATTACCCATGGAAGAAGTTAATTATGAATCTTGGAAACCTAATTATCGAAGTCCACTATGGAATCCAACAAGACTAATGGCTCCTTTATTAAGAAAAAAAATACAGCAACCGTATGCTCGTACAGTTCGATTTTTACATAACGAGATGAGTGTAACATTAGGTTGGTATGAACAATTTCATACATACAATATAATTATTATAACACGTAACAAAATTTAAATTGCAGGTGAATCCATTTCGAGGCTATACGACTTAGATAATCTTGTAGAATTTTACATAACACCATCACCTAACTATCCTTAAGTCAAATAGTAAACTTGTGAAAGCAATAACAACTATCTCAATTTTTTCTTATTTAGCACAATTGTATAATTTTATTTTATCAATTAGTATGATAAATGCATCAGAAACATCATTTTCTGAAATATTAAATTAAATTCCTCAACGAGTGGATAACAGTAAGAATCCCATTAAGTTTCACACTGTATTTTTTCGCAATGAATGAACGCATAAAATAAGTGATTCTAACCCTGTTAATTGTCCATGATTTACATGAATGTGAATTAAAGATATTGTTTTATTGTACAACGAATGTTATGTCTAACTGCGATAATTTGTGAGACATTAAGTTATTACTATGCATTACACATCGACTAGCTTATATAAATATGAATAAAAGTGTATATATACACACTCAATATAAATGACTGGAATATAATTAAGTAATTGAATAATGAAATTGGTTATATTAAATAGATGTGTTGTACACAAATAGTACACAATAAATGAAATTCAGCGCTAATAATGAAATTGGTCCCAAAAATAACAGCTTAAATTAATACAAAATATAACGTTGATTACAATATCAAAAACTTAATTGCAGTTTTTTTTTATATAAACAAATATTAAACTCATTTTAACATTACAATGGTTATACTTATATTACAACATTAACAAATTTAACACATGTATGTTAGGACTTTTTATTTGAATTTAGAATTCAAATTTCAGTCAGTATTTCTTCTTCTAATAAAGCATAAATAACATGAAACACAATTATGAACTTTCAAAGTTATATTTATCCTAACTGCATATCTTTTTTGAATAGCTATTTTATCATAGGTAATTAAATGACAATACTTTAATTTATATATTAGACAGTTTAAATAGTTATATTTGTAATTGGAAGTATAGAATTATCGATTCCACTGTTATCTAATTTCAAACCTGCCAATATTCCTTCCCATGCATTCATACATTGCTGATAATGAACAATTTGTTGATCTGCCATTGCATTAAGCATATTCTTTAGATCCGTTTCTTTTTCTGTATTCCATCGTTGTAAATCACTTCTCAAATTCGCATTTGCACATTCTATGCGATCCTGCATGATTTCTACTTGTTTAGATAATTTTGGGATAACTTGTCCCAATCGTTCTAATTTTTCATCTTTTGTTTCGGCCTTCCATAAAGATCCACCCCAACTTTGAGTTGTAATTGTACCATTAGAGGTTGCAATCAGCTATACGACATACATACATACATTTGAATATATTATAAAAAACATAATTATGGTTATACTATAATGAATTCATATTCATACTTGATCTTTCTCTAATCTCTTTTTAGTCAGTTCATCCATTGTCATCTCATATTCAATTTGCATCGTGTCACGGCGCGATAATGCATTTTTAACAGCATCTATATAAGCAACATACTCTCTTTCCTCATTAGTTGTTTTATCCAACAATTTTTGATGAGATGCTGCATTAGCTTCTATAGCTTTGGCAATTGATAATAAAATTGGTGCAAGTTCTGGTTCAGATGTTGCCCATGCAGTGAATATTGGATGTAATTGATGTAATTCGTTTAAATAATCTAAATAACAAAATGAATACAGTATTTATGACCATATTTAATGAATAATACAAATCTTTACCTTGTCTTTCTTTGTATATTCTATGATTAATTTTATCTATTGTTAATAATTTTTCTGAAAGTGACGTACAGTAATCTTTTATTTGTTCAAACTCAACTAAACGCTGATTCATAGAACAAATACTGGCCAAATTTTGTAAAGAATCGGTCATTTTAACTAAAACATTGCCTCGATTTTTCCTATGAATGAGAAATTCCTATAAAATGACAAATGATTGTAGTACAAAAAATTGTAACATTTTTATAAATTTTTAAAATATAAAATATCTTACTGATGGTTTGCTCATTAAGAAAATATGAAAATTTTTATCACAACTGAGAATTGGATGATTAACTATTCTATTTAAGAAAATGTGTAACAGCTTCATTCGAGCTATTATAAATTCTTTAGAATATCGATCTAACTGAGCCAGTAAAGTATGTTTACCTGGCATTGGCTAAAAATGATTAAACTATATATATTTTCATTCAAAGGTAATAAAATAGTTATTACTGACAGGAATTATATGCGTTGGATATGCTTCTACTAATTTTTGACGTAGCCAAATGAAATCATTGTACCGTCTTCGAACATTATATTCTCCTTCCTTGAATTCTGGTCGCGTTGACTATAGAGATAAACCAATTTCATAACATATTATTTTAATAGATATACATCAACTTATTCAATCTTACCTTGGTAGTAATATTAAAAGTAATATATGTTTCTAGAGTTTCAAAATGTTTCTGAGGATTATCAACTTTAACTTGTAAATCTTGCGAACCTGTTTGGAAATCAGACATTTCCTGTTCAGGTAAAGTTGAAAAACTATCCAGAGAAGGTGATATTACCTAAAAAAATATTCAAACCACTTTCATTATAGTTGATTTTGGTAATAAACTTTGAAAAGATTGAATGCAAATACTTATTTGAAATAAAGTAAAATATTTTGTTTATTTTAAAGATAATTATAATAGAGGTTATGACTTTACCATGGAACCTTCAACGGACGTGCTGCAGTTCGACAGAAAATCTCCGTCGTGACTTTCCTGTTTTGTTATACCATCGGACAACATCGTACTCACTTGTAAAATCGCAGATTCATTTTGATCAGGTTTAACTTCCATATTATCAACATATAGTTCCGTAGACGTCATCATGTTTGACAAGTAAGGGGTTCTCGTATTCCTAGCTCTACTCGCCTCGCCATCTGTCATTTCAATAATGATAGTTGAAAACCATAGTTAATACTGTTCTATTATTCAAGTCAAGAACTTATAAGTCTAATGAAAACACATCATATACTACAAATTTATTACATTGATAACTTAACCCTAAATATTTGTAGCATATCACTAAAGTAAATCAATACCAATTTTTCATCTGTAACTATTTTCTTGTACAGCGGTTATTGTAGATTCACAAATAATTGTGAATTATTACACGTGAATAAAGCATAAATTTCTTAATGTAAATATAATTTCCAGATCAAAATTAAATTCATTATATATTTACACAGTTTTTCTGACTATATCAAAATATAATCAATAAATTGTAATTAGTCGATTCTCAATTTCGAAATTTTGTGGTTTTGCGCTGCTTTACTGCTACATGTCATAAAATACGCATGCGTATCACTCCTACAGGTTCGTATCAAAATAATTGTACGTAAGCACTTGTCCATTAATTTTCATTTCAGTATAATAGCTAAAATAAGATAATAATATTTTAAAACAAAATATTGATTATTTATCTTCTATAAAAATTAAAGTAAATACAATATAATTTAAAGTTATAGACATATAGATTCGCTGTAATTGAAAAAATAAAAAATATTGCGCATAAATAGGCACAGTAGTCGATTGATACGTCCTTGAAACGCTTGGTGGCGCGTCGCTGATGCCGTAGCCAAGGAGACCGGATCGGCATCAGCAAACAACCGCGACGACGCAACGTGCGCGAGAAAACGAAGACATTATTGGAGATTTGGAGGTAGGTGTTTGATCAAGCGAAAACAAAATACGTGCGCTACGACAGAGAAACTTTCAATTGTAACCTCTGAAACGTGATCATTCTCATTGTTCGACGTCTCCTGTATCTTCCGCCGGCTCCGTTGACGCGTGCATTAAGCGAATTTGTCTTTAAACGAAACGGCGCGGTTACCCGGGGCGACCCGAGCCACGTTTTCCTTCTTTCTCTGTCACCCCACCACACTTCTCATCATTTTTTGCGAAAGAGTGAGAAAGAAAGATCGACAGAAGGAAAATCAGAAGAGAAACTGTCGACGACCCGGCATTTGTGATTCAAGTCGGGGCTCCCACTTCCCTTCTATTTCTCTACGTGATTTTTGGGGTAGAGAGGGGGTTGTGCGGGTTTGAGGGAAAGGGGGCCCCGTCTTGAATTTGGCATCAGTGCCCGGCGCGCGTGTGCATTTTACGCACCCCGTGTGTTTTCTCTGTGGGGTCGGACGCGCCGCGAGGACGCGCGATTTGCGCTCCGGGCGGTCAACTTCCACGCTCGCAGAATACGCATCTAAAGCTACGAAAATTCATGAGAATAGGTGAGTTGTAAAACTAGAATAACACTCGGGGTAGCAGAGAGAATATTGAAATTTTGTTCAACAATTTTTGTTATCACGAGTCTTATCGATCACGGAGAAGGCTCTCGCAAGCGAGTTGCGAGGTCGTTTCATTTCGATAAGTCGAGCAGACGAATGCTACGTTGACCATTTCTTTATATGTTAAAGTATGACAAATGTCATTTTTTTGCACTTTTCATTATATAAAATTTTCAGAATAATATATACAAAAAAATGAAATTAATATTTTTATGACTAATTATTCAAGCAAGATGGGTTTACATCACATATGTTATTGGTTTTGTTTGCTGTATAATAAATTTGCTACTTCACATTCTATGATTCTCTTTCATATCTAATACAGAGTATTTAATTTCAATTATGAAACTGAGCGTAATATTCAAATATGAAGTTATATTAAAAAGTACATATGACATGACGTTATTAACTACATAATATTTTTTGATATCTTCAGTTCTCTGATATATTATTGTATTGTTGTGTTCAAAAAATGAATTCATCTAATTCATCGATATCAAAAGTTCAAATGTTTCGTAGTGTGCATCCAATATGATATTTGTTGAAGGTATTGTTTAATTAGAATATGTGACAATAAAACAATTAGATTACAAACAAGTGTAAATTCACATATTTATATGTAAATATAAATTTAATTATAATAGTACATCAATGAATTTGGTTAATGAGGTTTTGAAAGTTAGATTCATATACCTGTAGTGATAAAATACACATTGTACAATCAATGTTTCTTATTATTGATATAATGATTCTTATATTTTCAACAGTAGAAAAAAGTGTACAGATTACAATTTTTATACATTTAAATTAGGAATTACATAATCGCAATATATTCGACAATCGGTAGCAAGACCTCATTATTGAAAAACGGATAATACCTTCTAATTGCTTGTACACCCCTAGCAATATCTTGAGTTCTAAGTCCCCTTTAACAAGCTAGTTCTATGTTTACTCATGCGTGTGTTACTGTTCGGCTCTACCCCTCGTTATTTCCCCCTTTCATACTTTTCGTTTTAGTACCTGCCGCCCCGACAGGTACGCAGTATCAATTCAATATACGTATGCGACGTTTACAATGGACATAATATGTATTTCTCGCATCGCAAACTGCTGAAGATTCTCTTTGATCTAGAGATTATTGTGCATAGCACACCTGTGAAAGAAATGACAGCTCGATTGATGTTATGTGAAAGATAGGTTAGATTGAATTTCGAGAACTCGTCAAATATCGTATAATAATGCAAATGTTTATCAAACATTATAAACGATATTTTATTAATTCATTAAAAATGATCTTATTCTTTAATCTCATCACTAATAATACAGACGAATCTACATAGGAACACCTTAATCTTTGTTTGATTGAGCAAACCTATGACCTGTATGTTCAATACAATTAATAGCTATTGAGTTTATTTATATTTTTAAAAAGTAGGATGTCAGGTTATTTTGCTAAATTTAAATCATGTTTTTAAATTATCATATATAATAATTTTTAATTACAAAATGTTAATATTTTTCATGCAGAAAAGAAGCGTGGCGCTAATTCATTTTAAGAAGACGACCAGGAAACATTTACCATGACTACAACAGGAACTCAGTATGCTCTTGCAGCTTCGAATGGAAGCAATGATAGTGGAGGTGGAACTGCTTCAGTGGGGGTAGATACTAAGCCAAGCGTTGTTGTTGTGACTACTTCCAGTTCCAGTGGAGGCAGTACACCTCAAACTCAGTCTTCGAGAGGACAGCAACTTATTACTGTTGTAACTGGTCCAGATCCTTCTAGTCCCAATAACTTACAACCAATCCAAGTATTACATATTCATATTTTATTTTATTTTTGTAAAATCTAATTATGTAAATATGAAAAAATGTTATTTTATTCAAATTTTTAGCTGCTAGTCCAAGATCCGCTCGATACAACAGCAGATTCATCCAATAGTTCAACAGGTACATCAGCTCATGTCACAGCCCAAGTAGTTGTAAATACTACTCATTCCAGTCAGCATACTCTCGTAGATTCGGACGCAGCTTCTACATCAACGGGTGCTATTGTGAGTGGTTCACCACACTACATAACTGTCACAGGTATTGATAATATAAATACAAATAATTGAAGAAAAATGTCATGCTTTGATATTTTTCTTTTTTTGGTTATTGTTTATAGTTTTAGTTAACTTAGATTTTACTAAATTTCAACAATAGAAATTGGTAATATTGTGTATTATAGCTTTTATAGTGATTTCATACTTATAGTGAGTAATGATATTAGATTGATTATTATAGAACTTGAGTAGTAAATTCACCCTTTCCATGCTGCTGAAAAACGTATGCTTCTGTTTTCTTCTCTAACTACACTAGGCACTGGTGGTTCACCATCTTATGCATCACTTACAACAGCTGTAGGTGAGGGCAGTTATTAATTTACATGTTTTTGTTGTATTTTTCGTATAATTCTACATATCTTGAGAATTTTATTGAATATAAAATGGTGTTCCATTAATGTTCTGTTATTATCTAATTGTAATAAAATTTAATTATTTATAGTCGTGAAAAAAGAATGAATTATGCTAAATTGAAAGGATTTTTGCTATTTCACAAATTTCAATGATATTATATACAATTTCAAATGCATGTTTATCTGTATAACACTTGTTTGGATAACGTATGTATACGTATATAATAACTGAGTATTTGTATTTTGTTTCAGTGTCAGGAGACGGTGAAGCGGTGGGTTCCGAATCGGTATCGCATCCAACCTACGTACAGTATGTCGAGGGGGATGGATCCACGTATATCCCTGCAAATGGACAGATGTAAATATTGTGTTTCACTACTTTATTTGATATAATGCAAACAAGTTTTTGTTCTATTACAAATTTTTGTTTAAGGACATATCCTGTATATGCCGTCGGTGAGCCAGGTACAATGTATACCCCGGCTTCTAGTCAATATTACACACCGGCATCTACTCCAGTAACATATGCTCAGGTATAAAGTATTTGCTGTTTAATAGTATAACTGAATTTACATTGTTTGCATGTAAATAATTCAACAGGGCTTGTAGTTGAATGTTTTGTGTGGTTTAATTAACAATTAATTACATAATATGTATAGGTCACTGGGCAAGGTTCTAATACGTCAACTGGGCAACTTTTATCACAAGGGAATGGAACTTATTTAATCCAACAGAGTGTAGTAGATGGCGATCCAACTACACATGCACTTATATCACGTGCTAGTCCGCAAACTGAAAGTGCGGTAAGATGTATATGCATGACTAATATTACTAGATAACTGCTTCCAATTGATAAAAAATTAATCAAACAAAAATATCTAACCTAATGTTTTTTTATTGCGATAAGTGAATTCATTAGTAAAATTGAATTAGGTATTTTTATTCATAATTCTTTAATTTTTCATGTAATGAAAAAATTTATGATTTATAAGTTTATGGATTAGAGTAGAAGTAATTTATTGGATTCATACATTTTTTTAGTTAATATAATTACATGGGATTATAACAAAGATTGGTGTATTGGGTTTTTTAATAGGAAGCTGTGGTTAGCGGGGGTGGAGGGACATACTTGATCAGCGGTAATTCTGGAAATGCTACTGTCAGTGTGGAAGAAGCTGCTACAGCAGCGGCAAACATGACGCATGCCACTAGGGTCTCCCAGGCCACCGTAAGCCATATCGACTCCCCATTTGTTAGCTTCTTTTCATACTAATTTTTCTGTTAGCATGATTTCCTTCTTGGTATTTTCTGTATGAATTGCTTTTACATAATTGCATCCAAATTTTACGGGAAAATCTTGCATTTGCTTCAGGTAATTTAAATTTAAAACTTCGAAGTAGATTATTTGTACGAAAATATATTTTAATAATATAATGTATTTCATGATATATTTTGAATTATAGGTATAATTATATGTAATTTGCTCATATAATTTTTTATTCGTAGTTTTCGCAATTATTGTAATGGGAATCAATTTAGACTGTATTTAATGTGGTCAATTAATGTTTTTAATCAGTTGATAGAAGTATATACAGTTATATTTTTTTCATTTAATTGCTATAGGTGCAATGGTTACTGGAAAACTATGAAACGGCTGATGGTGTGTCTCTTCCACGGTCAACATTATATAATCATTATTTACGTCATTGCTCTGAAAACAAGTTAGATCCTGTAAATGCAGCAAGTTTCGGCAAATTGATACGTTCAGTGTTTTTGGGCTTAAGAACACGAAGATTAGGCACGCGGTAAGTTGTATGAATTTGATGTATCCATTTGATAATTATTCATCACTGATTTATATCTATATTAATGATTGAATTTTTTAGGGGTAATTCTAAATATCATTACTACGGTATTCGAGTCAAACCGAACTCTCCGTTAGTAATGTTAAACGAAGATGGCACATCTCGTCAACAACAAAATACTAACTCTCAAGCCAAAAGATTCAAGTTCGTCAATCAAAAACAAGATCAAACATATGAAAATAATACACATTCAAATACAAGTATTTCATCTAATACATCACCACCACAATATCACCAATATCTTGGTGAAGCTAGTAGTGCTATTCCAGAATTTCCAGAAATTGTCGTCGGTCACGGTTTGTCACTTCCCGAAGATTGTACTTTAGAAGATATCGATACATTTCGAAGTATCTACCGAGAACATTGTGAAGCATTTCTCGATGCTGTCCTTAATTTCGAATTTGCTACCGTTGAGAGTTTATGGAGAGAATTTTGGCGTAGTCAAGACAATAATAATGGAGATGAATGTGAAGAAGAAAAATATTTATCAAAGTGAGTATAAAATAGTAAATATAGAGATATTAATTTTGTATTATCTATTTTTCTTTATTTTCAATTCTTACAGAACTAAACTATATCAAATGTGTAAATGTTCGGAAGTTCAGAGTTTTATAAGAACGGTTGATTATACATTTTATCAAAATCTGGTAGAAGTTTTAATGCCTAATGTACTCCGACCAATACCCAGTAAGTGAGAAAAATTACGTTATTATTGTTTTTGATTAGAAGTTGATAAAAATGATTATTCTAATAGGTTCACTCACACAGTCTATAAGAAATTTTGCGAAAGGTCTTGAGTCGTGGTTGACGTCGGCAATGGCAGATTGTCCTCAAGAAATGACGCAAATTAAAGTATACTATTAATTTATGAAATGAAGCAAAATCACTTTTACGTAATATAAAGGAATTCATTTCTAAAATTAATTTTGTTTTTCTTTCAGCTCACAGCCGTTTCTGCTTTTGCACAAACGTTAAGACGCTATACATCTCTAAATCATCTTGCACAAGCCGCACGTGCTGTACTTCAGAATTCTAGTCAAATAAATCAAATGTTAGCCGATTTGAATCGGGTCGATTTTCATAATGTACAAGAACAAGTATGTTTACTTAAGCGTTTTTTAACTTTAGCCGCTAAATTACTAATTGCTACGAAGTTATTAACATTTTAATTTAGAAATTCATATAATTATTAATATAAAGATACATTCATCTTCTCTAATTCAGGCTTCGTGGGTATGTCAATGTGATTATGCAATGGTACAACGTTTAGAGGCCGATTTTAAAGTGACTCTGCAGCAACAAAATTCACTAGAAGATTGGGCAATTTGGTTGAAAAGTGTTGTAACGCAAGTATTAAAACCATTTGAAGAAAAACCTACTTTTGCAAAAGCAGCCCGTCAATTTTTACTAAAGTGGTCTTTCTACAGGTGATTAGATATAATGATTGATAATTAAAAATTTTGAGTAACTTCCATGAGAATGGTGTTATTTATCAAATTAAATGTTTTTTTTTATAGTTCTATGGTTATTCGTGATCTAACATTAAGAAGTGCTGCCAGTTTCGGATCTTTTCATTTAATAAGGTTACTATATGACGAATATATGTTTTATTTAATTGAACATCAAGTTGCTGTAGCAACTGGAACAACTCCAATTGCTGTAATGGGCGATGTAAGTGAATTTGCTTTTATCAATAATTATGATTTTCAATTATATCATGTGTATGCGATTCGATTAATACATTAATATTTGATTTAGAAAAGCCAGAATTGTACGCTCATAAATGCCTTTGGACCCACAACTAATGGAGGTAAGTTTTATTTTTGAAATTATCATGCGAAAAATTTTAAATTCAATATTTTTAAAATTTTCTAGATGCATCGAATGCAAACCCATCCAAACGTTTAAAATTAAGCTAACTGCGTGCCTATGCCTTTTAGTCAGTGTTATGCATAGTTAATTTCGAATAAAATTAATTTATTTATTATTTATGAATATATAAATAACAATTCAACTGCTCTAAGAATAAAATCAATGTAAAGTGGTTCTTTCCAAAACTTTTATTTCATACAGTGAAAATGATATATAATGTATTTATTTACTATATTTCTTGGTTATAGATTAAATCTATACAGACATAATTTTTTATAGATTTATTTCAATTTGTGTTATTGTTATGGTATCCGTAATAATAACGATCATCATAGTCGTCATTAAGTAATCATTAAATGAAAATTTAAATAAAGGTTGATAGTGAAACCTTTGGAGTTAGTATAAATTTCATTTATAAAGAATCGGAAACTTCAAATTAGTATGCTTCATATTTTTTCATCATACGCAATTTCTACTTCAAAATTTTATAATTGAAAAAGATTACTTCAATTTTTTAATTAAAATAATTTGCATCATTTGTTCATTTAAAATTTTAGTTTAGTTTAAGTTTGAAACTTATATTATATAAATAAATCAATAGTTTATTTAACTTTTCGCGAATTAATAGTTAAATTAATGTTTTATAATAAACAATTTACATTAAATGAAGTAGAGTTGAATTTTTATTTTTTTTTAGTCTTAAACACATATTTCAGTTTTTGAAATTTTGTATTAAGGGAATTGTGTACCACTGATTTTTTAATTCTGATTTGAACAGATCTCAAATAAATAATTAAATTGTTCATTTATTAATGAACATTCTCATGAATGAATATTAAATGGTAAAAATGAAAATTATTCGTCATTTCGTTATTTAAACTGATTTTATTCGAATGATGCATAACACTACTTTTAGTTTATCAATAAGTTGATAACATATGTTATAACAGAGAAAAATAATAGCACGAACGCATGCAGGCCTACTGTCAAACACTAGTCCCATAAATTATTATTTTATATAACGATAAATTAATTTATTAAAAAAAAATTTCCAAAAAAGGAAGTGAAAAGATTAAGATAAAACTGTAAAACATTGTGTGATATGTTATACAACATTGTGTATTTTATAAAGCCTTGTCACGTCTCGGTACGATGCGAATTGAGCGTTGTTAATGCGATATTTAATATATACAGAAAAATAACATCTAGTCGAACATCAAAAACAAAAATTATACTTAAAATATGGGACCATGAATTAATCATGTCCTACCATATTTATGTGGAAAGCTCATTTGATCATGTTTTTGAAGTATTTGATCAAACAGAAATTTTCTTCATGTTTTTTTGTTTATTAATAACAAATTTTTAACTTTACAAATCTGAATAAATTTATGTTTTAAGTATCTTATAAAGATTGTTCTATTATTACATTTATATTTATCGAATAAAATTTTATTTAATTTTCTGAAGAAAACGTGCTATGAAAACGAGATCAGCAGAGCTTTTTTCAACAAATATTAATTGTGAGATAAACAGTTAAACAAAATAGTTCGTTGACTATTTTGCATTTATATTTCGCATCGCACAAATGACTGATTATAAATCATATGGTTCAAGTTATCCGCCCTAAAAATGGTGATGTCAAAAATATTCCTATTGGAAAAAAGTAAAAATAATAAACTAGATTATTATGAATATTACAAAGATACGAATTTGAATGTTTAATATCAATATTTTTCAAACAGTTTATTGATAATTATACATCGACCTACACCAGTTTTTTTTTCAAGGAGTAGCTGTTATGACCTGCTTATATTCTTTCAGTAACTTCGAATAAACAGTACAAATTATCAGCAAACTATATTATAGTAAGTTATTATGGATAAGAATTAATTCGTCCATGTTGTGGATATCTTTTGGTATTTTATAGTAAAATGTAAGATAAATTTTTTTAAACCAATGATTTCTGCTGGAAAATATTTTAACGATGTAATACTATTAATGAAATTAAGTTGATGCATTTTTTCAATATAAAAATTTAATTATCTTATTTATTGGATTTCCCGCGTTATCTCTATATCAAGTTTGCAATTACTCGTATAATTCTCCATAAAAATGATCCAAATCGAAGCGAGGTTTGGATTTTAATTATTGCGCACCTATACCTAGCATACCTAGAATTTCTTTACAGGGTTGCGTACTAGATTGCAAAAATATTAGTAAATAAGTGATATGGTATTGGAACAGTAAAACTTTGGGGATTAAAACTCAATGTAATATGTATATAATTTTCAAATTTTATTATTTTGAAGTACCACCAATTGATATATATGTGAATTTCAATGTATCCTAATGCACTTTGAAAATGTTTTTTTTTAATATTTGAAAAATTGCACCTTGTTGAATATTATTTCTCTTCGATTCAATTGAAAGTATAATATTAAGTTTGATATTATAACATAGAGGAATATCTTATTTATTTTTTCCATAATATTTAATATTTTATATTATTTATAATTGGTATTTGAAAATGATTGTATTATTGTATGAACCACAGCAACATACGAAGTGATCTTAAAATGGTTTCAATTATTAAAATTATCTCTATTTTTATGTAGTAAAATCATGACACTAATTACAGAATAGAAGAACAAAAATGATCGAGAAATAAAATTTAGAAAATTTGTAATATTAATTCCATATTATTGAAAAAAGAACAAGGCTAATTTAAACCTTGTGCGTTTTCTCGTAAAATGATTATCAACTGTTCTATTTCTATTACATTTAAATCGGCTTAACTGAATAGTATAAAATTTACGAGCTTTCATGCTAATATTGAATTACGATCATGAAATTAACAAAAACTTATATTTGTTACAAAATATAGAAGAATATCGAAAGGACAAAAGAAATGTTGTGTATTATTTATTTCAATATCTTAAGATAAAATAATTGGATTTAAACGGTTTTATATGTTTATTGTAATGAATTTGAACAGCTGCGTCTTTTGGAACTCATAATTTAATATTTTTACTTGAATGTGATAATCAATAATATTCCTTTCATATTTTGTAACAAAAATATAACTATAAATCATGTCCATTTAATTTTGGTCTCAATTGTGCATTATAATAGTAATAATAATAATAATAATCGATAATATATAATAGATAATATTTAATAAATCTATAAATATTCTTTTAGCCACTTAATTGTATAGAAAACAAGAAAAATTATTTGACGTCATATAAAATATGAATGAAATAACAGGGATAAAGAAACTCATGATATATACATCGACCACGTAACGTGCATTCATTGTTTTAATGTGAAGGAAAGCACTGAACATTTCCATTATTATAATGAGCTTATATATGTAAAAATCATCAAAACTCATATGTAATTAGAATATAAGAGTGGTAATACGAATAATTCCGGATTTTCTACCAAGATTTTATTCATTCATCTCTAAGTAGAATTTATAAAATAAATAACTGTCAACTTGGGATGAAAATGAATGATGTAGCAAATTAAATTAAGAGTATAATAACTATAACAGTTACAATTGGGTATAGAAATACACACAATTCATTTTTACAAATAAATTATTTCAAATTTATGTGAAATAAATGTCTTAAATGAATTCATTATATGATCATATAACTATGATAACTGTCGTATATATAAGCTATCTTATCGTGTTGTGCGTAATTCTATACCATGAACGAATCTATCATAATGTTAGGTAGGATTGCCGTTTTGTATGTTTCATAATTGTCGCAAAGAAAGATAAAATTAATATGCTACTAAGATTGATGAACGATCAAACTATCATGTTTCCTATGTTGTACGAATAAGTGATACGGCCTTGAAATTTTTCAATTACAAAAAGGCATATAAAGTATTTACCCTGTTATTGGTCGTGAATTATAAGGAATTAAGTAAATTTTAAAGTACGTACTCTAAAAAGAGAAATGTAAAGAATTTTTTCTTTAAGATGAGTAGAAAATATTTTGATACATCTAGATTTGTGCACAAATCGAGAATTCAATGAGTAATTCAGTACTGCTTAAATAAGATTATTTTTATTAAATGCAGCTTAAAAATAATAATAATAATAATAATAATAATAATAATAATGATAATTCACAAAAATACGTGAAATCTGTGAAAATTAAGAATAGTATGATGTGTAAATCACAAAAATATCAATAAATATATGTTTAACATTATGTTGCTTATAAATTTCATTCCTAATTTTCATCCGATACAGGGTGAATTTCTGTTAATTATTGTTTACGCAACAATTTAAGGACGCAAACGTAAACGCAGCAACTGTGTATCATTCGCATCCTCACTCGTATTTCGTAGTACGAAGTTCGTACTCGTATGTTTCTTTTTACCATTTCGACGTTAGCTGGCGCTACGAAAGTCGAATCTCGCATGTGTGTAAAGCGTGTATTCGTATATGAATGCGCCAAAATTAACAGACATGCACCATGAGCACACAGACAGCCGTTACATACATCGTCCACCCTCGCTGTCGCTTGCCCAACGTAAACTGTTTTTAATTGCGTGCGGGAAAACCGGAAATAAGATAATTCGAGCGAAACGATTGAGATCGGTTTCACTTATAAACCAGGTGTGCGTGCACCTTAGATTCTTTATTTTTATTTTTTTTTTAATTTACTTGCGATAGGAAATTACTTTGTACAAACGATAACTACGTAATTTTTTGGTTATAATAAATTGAGGAACAATGAGTGAACTTGTTTGGGGAATAAAAAACGGCGATATCGAGCAAGTACGCGATATCGTTGAAAACAAGGTAAAACTTGATACTTTCAATATCATATTTTTGCCATATAAAATGATTTTCTTATACATTTCTAACATTACATTTATGTTACTTTACAGTCTATTCTGAATTACCTGTTTTTATATATTCTGTCATATTTTTGAACAATATTCTCAATTTACGTATTACAAAATGAACGTTTTAAATACCAATTTCATTTTATATCATATTGTAATTTTAATTCTATACCAATTTTTTTTATTTTATACTTATTTTAAATTGAAAATACATTATTAGTTAATAATATTAATTTTAATCTCTTGTATACAGAAATAAATGCAACAGAATAAATAATCATAACCTGCTATTAATATTTCATATCTAGTGATAGTTGGTAGTTATTTACATCAAATATCTAAATATATATTTTCTATTGTTAGGATATTGATGTGAATAAAATGATTGATGGGAGGACACCATTACATTATGCAGCTGATTATGGCCAGTGTGAAGTAGTTAGATACCTAATAGAAAAAGGAGCTAATGTTAATGTAATAAAGAAGTATTTGTATTGTGTTATTTATTGTGAATTTAATGCGGCATATAACATTAAGAGTAACTTCTAATTTTCAGGCTACCGATAAACATGGCATCACAACACTATTAGCAGCTATTTGGGAAGGCCATACGAATTGCGTTAAACTACTTTTAGAAAAAGGTGCTAAACCTACTGGATTAACCCCTGATGGAATTAGTTATTTGGATGCAGCGGAAAAAGATGACATTAAACAACTCCTTAAATCTTATTAATATATAGCTGAGAACTGAGCAAATATCTAAATATGTTGATTTACTGTTCTAACGTTCCTTATAGGATATTAACATTGCTTTCTAAATACCATGGCAGAGCTTTGATATCTGAATACTATCTTCATTGACAGATGAAACAATGGTAACAAAATGTGAGTTCTTGAAATATCAGTATGGTGCAAATGTTCATAACCCTATAGAAAACAGATAACTTAATAAAATTAATGCCTGTTGTGAAGAAATAGCATAGAAGACTCAAGAGGTGAAGAAGACACTGATTTTAAAATATTGATATTTCTCACAGCAATCAATATGGTCTAAGATAGTAGAAAATGAGTTAATAATTATTTTTTAGTATTTTTCACATTTAATATTGTTTGCTTAAAAATGTAACATAGTTAACAATAAACTTTTCTACTTCTATATAAGTATTTTCTACTTAAATTTTTAGCATATTTTTTTCAATTACGTTTAAATTTTCTTAAAAATTAATAAAACATTTGATTAAAAAAAATTCATAAATATATTATTTGATTTTCATGTAATAAAGTTTTTATTGTTTTAGTATGAAATTAATTTTTACAGTAAATGTAATAATTAATTTTTTATTTTTCAATTTATACACATTAAAAAATACATTAGAAAAGGTAATCATTTTCACACAACTGTTATTAATTTATTAATAATTTAATTTTTAACACTTTATATTTTAACTATATATTTAAGCACAACATTTCATTCACGTTGTACCTCACACAAAGCACGTCCTCGTTAAAATTAAAGTTTGTAACGCAAAAATCTTTTCGCAAGATCAACGATAAAAAAATATGGTTATGAATTGAATATAAGGAATGTGATATAAATGAAGAGAAACACGTGATTTCACTAATTCCTGTATTCAATTTTGTAATACGTTTGCTTGAAAAATATTGTTGTAATAAAAGCCTGTTTACAAATGTATTCCATGAGAAATTGTTTTCCTAGCGTAAAATAAATATTATAAATGATATCTTTTTTGAAATTGAAGAAGTGGAAACTTGTACTTGCAAGAAATATTTAATGTGTAATTGATTTTTAAATTTATTCATTTTACGTTCTAAATACACTCCCCAAGAGATACAGATAATAGTCATCATTTTTAAACGGCTGTATCTTAGCTGAAAATCATCGAATCGAATCGAGCAAATAATTATTTTAGTTTGGATCTTCCTCTTTAAAATTATTGTTTGATCGATTTGATTCCATCATTTTTAGTCAAAATACAGCTGTTTAAAAATGACAAGTTTCTCCTTAATTTTGTTAAGAAGTATAAATAAATCGTTTTTAAATTATTTTCTATCTAACTCGTTAATAGTGTGAGAAAATCAATGTGATATTCTTATTATCTTAATTTAATATTTCCACGTCAATAATATCTATTACAAGAATAATCTACAACAATCGTCCTCGACAATTTGATGCTCCACATCTACAAATAATCACTTTTCCTGGTATACTTCCCACATCGTAACTGTAATTCCATGTCAATTCTTGCCCTGCTCTGATGTAATTCAAGGCAAAAAATGCAACCCACGGAAAACGAACATCATGTGTGTCGACGAAAACATTTTGTACAAATACATTAGGATCGCAAGAGTGCTAAAAATATATTTTCATTTAATTATGCTTGTTAACACTTTTAAAGTTTTATAATATCTTTCACTTACATTCAAATAACGGCCTATATTCCCCGTTGTTTTAGCATCCATTATGTATACAGATTCATCTTCCCCAAAGAAATCTCTTACCGATTTAAACTTTGGCCTCTCAATTTGCGGTTCAACTGTTGGATCAAATCTACTTGGTTCACGTCTACCACTCTTGTCATCATCATCGCTATCTTGATCCAAAATACGGTTTTCATTTGACGATTCAGTGATATCTCTTATTTTTCCGTCATCGTCTGCTGTTTCCTCCACTTCGCGACCATTTTTGCGTTTTCGTAGACGTCCTCTAAAATTGTAATTAAATTTTGAAATTATAAAAAAAATATATAGAAAAATTTTCATCTACCTTATCGAATTATCATTTGAAGTTTCTGCATCATTGTTTGTGTTTATAGTTACATGTTTGCCTATGTTAAAATCTTCATCTGAATCTTGTGTATTTGTCATAAAACTATCATTGTCATCCTTCCTTTGTTCTTCCAATGATTCATCTAGCGACATTTCTGGATCGAGAACATCGCTTTCGTAGCCCTCTTTCATTCCTTCGACTACTTCCACATAATCTAATTCTGCCAAATATTCATCACCATAATTTTTTCCTCCTTCATTTGCACCCTATAAAAAGGGAATTATTAATTCCATTGAAACGATAAATTTGTTTATCATATTATGCAAAATAACAAACCTGTTCTGTTAATAATCTGCCAGCATATATACAAATGAATGATCCAAGAGGTATATCATTGAGACACCTTATACCCCAACCTCTTGGCGCCGTTTTGAATACTTGTAGTTTAAGTGTAAGTGGATGTTGAACGACTCTGTTCAAACAGGTTTTTACGGCACACTTACAACCAGAATTGCATTCGTATATTCCAGTTCTAACTGCTTCGGGTAAACGTTTATATACGTAACCTACATCAGTATTAGGTACTCGACCGCCTAACGTAGCTCCTTGAATCGTCAACTGCCAGCATTGACACTTTGTTTTATCCTTAAAAAATTGATAAATTTTTTATAATATTATATATGCTCTCCATAAAGGTATAAAAAAATTAGCATTCTTACTTGACAGTCATCTTCACAGTCACAACTGCATAAGAAATTAGAATCTAAATTTAAATGGACACCTTCGGTCGGTTCCCGCCGTGTTGTATAGCGTATAGTATCTGGAAGAGCATGATCCAATTCATTCACACACGGAATGTTAACATTTTCAACACCGTAACTTAAATCCTGAAAAAAAAACATTAAATATTACACGTTTCAAATTTAATTACACATACTTACTACATTATACTTACTTTTATGTTCACAAAACATTTATCCAAAACAAATTCAGCTAAGCAATGCACCCAATGATCAAAATCAAATAAATCAACTGACATTGGGCTCCCTGTTTTACGTAAATAACTATGTAATTCTGGCATGTTTCGTAATCTAACTCCACATGGAGCCTGATACAATACTATCTTTTTCCCTTTTGGAAATTTACAAAGCTGCCGATTCCATCCACAAAGTAAAGGAATCGAAAGCGGTGAGTAACCTTTCAAATCATCGGGCGTAAAAGATATACCATCCATACATCTTGGTCCGCATTGATGGGATACGAATTTCTTAGTTTGAATTTTATTTTGCGTTTGATAATACTGTGGCAATTAATCATGAATTAATAAAATAATTATTCATTATCTAATAAATACAGAAATAAGAAACAGAAAATGAATTTTATGTACCACAATACTATGTGATGGCTTTGTTTCCGAAGTTGCACTGTATGGAACAGTATCAACAGTGATTTGTTTTTTACTAGTACTTTTTTTAGCAACTGCACGCGGTTGAATTGTGGCAGCAACTGCTACAGAATTAATTGCAACATTATCTTCAGATCGAGTAGTTGGTCCTCTTTTACTATTTATTGTCTCTTCTTCTGCTTCCTTAGTAAATGATGTATATTCAACATATGGCAGATTATTTTTCTATTTAAATAAGAATAAGATTAACATTAAAAATATAACATGATATTAATATTGGGTGGTTCATGTACTTACATTAGCAGAATTTGTTGAACGATGCCTGCTTGGTTTATTAATACCTGCATGATGACCCTGCTGACGAGCATTTGCCTTCAAATATGCTAAGAATAGAGGTCCAAGTCTAGCTGAACCTCTGTAAATCCATTCTGTTCTATCATCAGCATCAAAGTGCATTTGAACTAAACTAGCATCCACCTGCACTACCCTTGCTACCCACCATTTTCCATTCCATTCTGTTTTGACTACTTGCCCAGTTTGTAGTTTGACCATTGGTCTTTCTGGATAAGTCTCTATGTATTTTTTCACAAAATCACGAGATTCACTTGGAACATCTTCCCATACTCGCGAAGAACTTTCGCATACAATATATATGTTTGGATGATGTACATATTGAGCATAACCATCATCAAAGAACACCAAATACCTAAATGAAATTATTTTTGTGCATATTAATTTTATAGTACAAATAAAATGGTTGTATCTCAAAGTGAAATAAAAAGAAAATACCTATACTTGTTTACTATTTTTGGTGGTTCAGCAATAACACCACTGTAATATTTACTGGATGTAATATCATTGAATAAAGCGACAACTCTTGTTGAAACAGGTATTACCACTCTACTGGGTACAGCTACAGCTATTTGAGAGCCCAAAATAGTTTTTACTGCTGTATTATACTTTTTCTGCAATAACTTCACACGACATTGTAATGGAGATTTAGAAATAATAGACATCACCTATCAAAGATAAAATTTTAAAATAATTAAAAAATTTCTCATTGCAAAATGATAAAACATACTTTTGCTTTAATCCATGGCATCAAAGCATGTTTCATAACATATACAACAGAATCAACTTCTGGTTGATGTTTGATTAGAACACCAGACGGTGGTACATCTATTACTGGTTGTTGTTTTATCCTCTCAATTGTCATGACTTCAGGTTGGCTGTCTTGTGTCGATATCTTAGTATTTGATTGAGTTACTTTCTTAGCATCGGTGAGAGATTTATTATCCATTGTTTCTTCACTCAACTTCAGTTCTGGGAGCCATTTAATTTGGGGTTTAAATTCGTCATATAAATTATTTCGTAATTTATCCATAGTTTGCATTAAATTCTTTATTTCTTCATCGATTTGTCGATTGTTTGCTGATTAATAAAGTAAAATTAAAAGGATTATTAACAGAATTTAAATATTTGCAATGTTATAAAAGGATAATACCATCTAAATCTTCAAACTGTTTTTGTAATCTCTCATGTCCTTCCTTTATTTGGTCATCAATATTATATTTAGAGAAAATAGTTTCTATAGCACTATCAAAATTCTCTCTTATGCTCTCAATTATAGTATCTGGCAAAAATTTTTCTGAAATAATAATATAATGTCAAAAAAATAAACTAATAAAATTTGGTTGATCATATTATTTTGATATTAGTGTTAATCAGACCTTTCTCTTCAGAATCTTTTGTGTTTTCACTTTCTGATTCATCACTATCTAAAATTTCGACTTCCATAGTATGATCTGGAAATTCATATTCCCACATCGATTCTCCATTCACTATAGCACCCACTAATTTCTGTATAAAAATAATTATTTGAAATATAAAAATTAAAATGTTGAAAACAAACAATTAGATATTAGAAATTTACTTGTTGATATTCAAATGCCAATTCAAAACATTTTTCGCATATTAATCGTTCTTTCTTTCTTTCTGCAGTTGCACCATAAAAAGCACATGCAAAAGATGGTGCTTTTCTCATATGCAATCCAGAAGCACATTGAAAATTTATACAATTGCTATTACACGATTTCTTATTTTTATTATCATCTTTTGTGTTTTCTGACATTTCTTCATCGGAAATCAATTCAATAACTTCCATAGTCTGGGACTCCATGTTTTTCAAATATTGTCCTCTAAAAGAAAAGTCAATTTTTGTTAATAATTAAATAATTTCTGAAAAGAAGTGAATTATTACACATTACCACTATTATTCAAAATTACAAACTAACCTCAATTTTCATCTATAGTCTGACTAGACTTTTTTTCGTTAAATTAAAAGCGTAGTAATCATTATTTAAATATACTTTTTATTTGTCATTTATAAGGCATAACTAATTTTGGTTTTATATCATGTTCAAATTTTCAAAATAAACAAATCATAGTAATCAGAAGAGTGTATATAAACAAAGTAAATTCAAGATGCACTAATCCCGACACTTTCAAACTGGCTTATCAAATTGTCATAGGTTGTAATAGCTGGTAGATTCATTTATATCACTTGTTATTTAGTAGGAGTCTAAACACATTGAAGTTACATTGTTAGTTACTGCGTTTGAATTTTCATGCAATTTGAAAAATAATATAATAGTTTAAACCGTTTAAATTATTGGTTGTGACCGTTGTAGTTCATGTGAATTCCGCACCAATTTGTACGCGTTATATAGAAAAATTGTAATTGATTATACATAAATAACAGTAACAAAATTGTTTTACAATTGTTTATATTTAATACTTTTAAATAACATAAATAAAAAAATATAAGTTGAATTTAAATGTTTTTAATTAATTCAATTTTTAATGTTCGATGCAGCAATATTAAAAAAAATGAGTTGAAATGTTATTTGTGTTCATGAAAAATCATTGAAAGACAGTATAAAAGTATAAAAAAATAAGATGCAACATTTGGACAACTTGAAATTTATTTTACCATATTCAATATTTATCATTTACGCTTTCTACTTATCTATCTCAGTATATTTAAAAATCACAGTCTTAGTTGAAGAATTGACAGCAGAAAATACTATCTGTATAACCACCTATCCATATAGTAAATATTTATAATGTACATAGTTTCTCTCTGTTTACATACTTTATAGTATGTATGGTATATTGTATTGAATATAATATAATATATATATACACACATTTAATGTGAATGTATTAAATGTCTATACGTGTGTATGTGTTGTGCTATATACAATAATTAATATTACATTAAAGAATATTTTCCTATAAGTTGGTATGCACTGTTGTGCGTAAATAATAGCAATTGTTTTTACCCTTCCCCGTAAGAGTAAAATTGGTAAAAGAAAATTTTTATGAACTGAACATACATAGAAAGTGATATGTATCTAACATAAAACACTATGGAATAGACAAAAGTTTTCTTGTACCAATTACGTCGCGGAATAATATTATGATCCATCTAAAACATAATCGGACATACATTTTTTACAATGCGTTTTCATTATGAAAAACGTTTCGTTAGAAGTCGTATGACTTTTTGTCTTACGTTGTTACCATTTCAATTTAAATACCGCATAATGTACATAGCGAAACCAGCAACATATAATTGTACATTTACTCTAAGTGTTCAATAAAATGATTTGTAATATCGCTGATATTCAAGTTCTTTCTCTCTCGTCATCAAATAATAAAACATTTAATTTGAGGCAAACATTATTATGCTTTTTAAAATTACGTAAATTTTACAATCTTTACTTGCTTTGTTATCGGACTAGAAAAATATTCAGGGAAGCCCAAAATATGGTCATTTAATAATGTAGCAGTTTATGATGTATGTACAAGTGGAAAATATTTCATTGTACAATTTAATCTAAGAATTCATAAATTTTTAACTTCAAATTGAAACTTGTAATCTGAAACTAATAAAAATCAAAGTACATTATGACGTTTGACATTGTATAAATTCGTTTATTTTTGTCTGATTATATTAACAAAAAATTGAAAACAAAAATAAATTATTTCTTTTTCTCATTTGAAAAATGTACTTTGATTCTTCAGCCAGGAAACACAGTTTCAACTAATGTTCAAGTAAAGTTATTGAGAATATTTCGAATAAAATATCTGTTATGCTGATTTAAATGTTGAAAACATATAATTATAATTAATCATTGGCATTGACCAATAAATTGTTTTTCTATATCGATAACCAAGCTCGTTGCTTTTACAAGAATATATTCTATAACGTACAATATAGTTTGCTTCATACGCACTCTGTCCGTTTTTACTCAATTGCAATATTTATGAAAGTGTAATGATACTTCATTACTATGAAAGCTCCGTAGTAATCTATAGAATTGGGCTAAATTGGAATACGTAAATGAAGATTTATGGCATTGTAATTACCGGCGATTGTATCCATTTGTTTACATAAGCATAAACAAATTTCTCACCAAATTCAATCAAATGTAATGATAAAAAATTCCAATTATACCATTGTATCTCTTATTTAAATGAAAGTAAAATTGCTTATTTCAATAACTACAAATGTAAAACAATCGCCAACAATTTTATCACATAACAAACTTCAATTCTTTTTCCTAATAAATCGGAAAAATAATACAACGTATTTAAAAATTCTCTCATTCCATTCTTTATACAAAACAAAATGTGCATTATTTCGCATTTCGATTGAACGCAGAAATAATATCATCGTCTTTGGCTAAATGAAGCGAGTCATGTTCTGTATAGTTCATATAGTTGGTTGAGAATTATTATATAAGTAGTCATATAATTTATCCGTGCATTTGCATCTATATAGCGTGTAACGGTTTTACAGAATGAGTCGAATAACATAATAATTATTTCGTTCGAACTATTTATCGTTCTTTCTTTCTCATTGAAGATAATATTATTGAATTTAATATATTTTGGTGTATAGAAAAGAAAATAAAGAATCAAACATAGAAAAATAACAAAAGGTGTATTGAATTACGCCTAGATAATATTTTTTCATAATTAACACAATGATCGCTGGCGATATATGAGCTATTCAAGCTTAAACGCCGGCCTTAAATTATGGAAAATTTTAGAACATTATATATTTCTGTATAATTGTATAAAAAAGAAAGTTCCGCAACACCTCGAGGCTGACAGTCAAATTACAAACCCGCTTTTTTACAGGACTGACGCTCAAGCGATAGCGATTAATTTGTTAATAACCCGATATCGAAAATTTATCATTTTTAATATTTTCGGTGTTCATATTGACATTTACTTTTCAAGAATTTGGCAGCACCAACTTCTTTGGTATTTTTTGTAAAAACATGTGATTTGGAAGAAGTTACAAAATTGTTATGAATTAATACCATTGTGCTTTAACAAATTTGTTCTTTCTCTTTTTCATATAGAACAATTGCTATTCAAACCATAAAAATAAGTAATGTTGTAAAAATGCCAGAAATTGAATTTTCAAAAAAAGAATTTCTTTCAATTTAATCATCATTACAATTATTTACGATATTTTTTTTTCTCAACATATTTGATTCGCGTGTCAACCTGAATGCCAAACAAACTATTTTTCATCCATTTAATGCTAGGATTTTTCATTTTTGCCAAACCTTCAATCATAATATTTATGGAAATACGGTGTGAATGTTCTTGTCAAAAAAAAATGTTTTGTAGAAAACACGATACGAGTAGGAACGTTTTAGTCCAAATGGAATAAAATTAAAATAAATGGTTTATGTTATAACTTGTATAAATGTTTAAAATATAGATAGTACTAAAACAATATATACCTAACGTCTTTTTCATGAATGAAGTTTACTCAATTAAAAAACCTAAATATATTCAATATTACTAATTCATCGAATTAATGAACTACCATATTCAAGAAAATGAATCATTATAGTTTTCCTACACAGTAGACTCTGAGTCGCCAATTTATAACGATTTAACTTTAACAAATCAATAAACAATAAGAGTTCATAACCTTCCAACATTAATTGATATATACTATCAAGAGGAACAAGTAACTATGTACTTCAAGTAAATACACAAACGTCATAAGAATTTCTTAATGTTCATCTTATCGCATGATTTTTGTTAATATTTAGTTTATATTAACAAAATGCAGCCACATTCATAAAATCATCTTACTTAACTTTCTTAAAGTTATTTGCAAGCCCTTAAATCCATTACGAAAATTTCCTAAATTTTAATAGTTTGAATAATTTCAGATATTCAAAATTTCATATTATATTAAATATTACTAAATGATTTTTATCGATAGTGAGATACTATCACATTGAGAATATTTACAATCGGTAAATATTTCTCCTTCGATGTTATTGAATTTTGAGGTACGAAAATAATCATGAAAAATAACGTTCATTGATATTCAAGGAGCTTTATAAAATTGAAATGTTCGTGTTAATTTTCGTTCCTATGAATGAAAACAAGCGAAACTTCAATGTATTAATGAAAAAAATAATTTCTCTTGTTCCTTTTATCCCACAGTAACGTCAGCATTTTGTGAATTATTTTTCAAACAGTTTATAAGAATTTCTCATTCTTATTTAATGTTATACTATTATAGAAATATTAATTTCAAGTTAGGAATTGTACCTAGCATCACTGTGTTGATTATAAATGAAGTTAGGTTCACGTACACGTGGCATGGCATGTGCAATACTGTAATGGATATTTATGGAGACGACAACGTTAATAGTTTTCACATCATTGCGAGTTTCGGGAATGTAACACAATACAATATATAAAAAAAATTTAACACCATATACTGGTTGTCGTCAAACGGTAATGCACGAGATCAGCTGTTGACAAAGTTGGCTATATTGCAATTGGTCCCCGCTTATTCTACGCATTTTAATTCCTTTAACTTCTCGTTCCTCGGATTCACATACCCTAAGTTCAATTTGAACACCACCTGGGTATTCTAAACTAAGTCCACTTCCTTCTACCTCTTCACTTGAAAATATGAAACCTTTAGGCGGAGCTCTCGCGTCTATGATCTCTTTGACTCGTCCCAATATATCTTCAGAATTGAGTCTACTTGATTCATCGGATAATGTCACTTCAACTTCGGTTGGTATGCTCGCACTTAAAGGTCTACCGATGCCACGGGTAATACTGGGCCTTGATGGATCGCATGGTTCAGAAATTATGAAGCTAGGAAGAGGGCTGTAATGTGGTAATGCGTCTTCTAACGAATCGGGCGATGGCGATGGTGAAGGCGAACAATTATTAAGCAAGGTCACTTGTCCGCCAAGAACATCAGTCACTGATATTTGCGGCGGTACCTACAAAACAATTGAAATTTAATAAATCGATATAAATCTTATTATTATAAACTATTTCAATTTATACAAATTCTAACTTACTCGTGGTACGTCAACTGGATGTTCTTCTTGGATCATATCTAAAGCTGGACTATTACTAGGTGAATAACTGACAGGCGTTGTGGCTGGTGATCTGTGATGTCTTAATGGACTTAAATCTAACGGCGTTGCTGGTGGCTGCGTCGGTGTACCATGAACTATACTACCTTGTACAGGTGCTGTCGTCAACCCGCTAAGACCTTGTGAAAAATAACATATTTTTTATGAAATATATAAGTACTCATTCAAGCAGTAGTTGAAATTCATCTTTTTGATATACCTTGAGTGATAGCTGCAACACCTCTTTCATGAACAGGTGAACCCGGTATACTCGCTGGACTATGTGATGGAGAAGCTAGTCTCTGAAGTTGTTGATACTCCTGTTGAAGAGCTTGTATGCCAGGTCCTGGCGGGCCTGAACCTTCTGAAGCACGACGCACAGGTGAATATCTTTCTGTAGCAACATGACTACTTGTATCTTTGTACGAGTCACGGTTCCCTGCTAAAATGAATTATATTTTATATTGGAATAAACTTAAAAATTCGAAAAAAAATGTATACCTTATTTGTATTAATAATTTAATTGTAATATACACAGTTCAATGAGTGCAAAACACACGTGCAATCAAAATTAGATTGAATTAATTTAAACATCTAAAATAATTGCTATAAAAATGGAAATAACCGCAAATGCGAACGTGATGTTCTAAATGATATCTATAAACTATAATGCGTTTATATTAGAAAAGAAATGGTGCCTAAGTTACCAGCGGTAATGTGGTACATAGAAGTTTTCCTATGGTGTGGAAGTGCCGTTCCTCTTAGGTGTTGTGGCAATAGCCGTGGTACATAAGCTCTATTCATCCTGGCTTCCACTTCCATAACCAGTTCTGGGTTTATAACTACATGCACGTTATCAACCAGTAACACATGGAAGGTGCGGTTGATGATGAACAATAAAAACATGCAAAATCATAATTCAACGTAAATAAAATGAAATAAAATCAATTACGTTGCGGCTGATTTAAATACATATCATCGATGACTCTAAAACGCGATTAATTCCATATATCTACTACATCAATTGATTTTTGTAATTGCTATTCAAGCTTTTGACTTCTTTATATCTTCACTTGAAACGTTTAAAGAGCTGTAAACTACACAATATTTTCAAAATTGATAATAAAAGCATTTACATAGCAAAAAAAAACAATAAAAAGTATTCACTTTTTAAATAATTATTTTAAAAATAAAATAAAATCGTGCACACAAAAACATTCTTTGTAACTACATACGTACAAAGTTACAATGTCTCTGATTCGCATTTTAACGAGAAAAAGGTAACAACAGCACTAAATACAGTAATTAGTGTTTTTCGAAACTCAAATATTGATATTACGGGCAAGTAAGTGATATATACACAAATGCATTTGTCAAATATAAAATACGAATGAAATTGTGTAGCATGTACCTGGTCGTTGCATGACTGCGGTCAATCCGCTACGTCTTCTTCGATCGGTTCCTCCAGAACCGCTTGTACTGTTACTGCCGTTTCCATCAGTAGGACTCGCGCAAACATTAACACCACCAACGTTCAGTGATTGAGCACAGATGGTTGGATTTGTAGTTTGTAACTAAGAAAAATCAAATGTTCATTAATTATAATTGGATTTTGTCGCACAAATATAATGTTCAGACATACCGGTTGAAGACGTTCCCTGCTACCTGGTTGACTCCATCCTCCATCTTCTGTACCACTATTATTACTACCATGTTGTTGTTGATAAAACACATGAAGGTTGGCTCCACCATCAGAGGCTCTTCTTCCAAAGCTTCCAGCTATAAATAATTATTGATATCAAAATGATATATGCATTTAGTAATTAGTATTAACAAAAAGTACACACTTGCTCCCATTACAGTAGGTGGTTTCAGTAAATGTTGATCTTTAATTTGGAAGTTCTGCGGTGGTTGATGTTGAACTAACGGAAGATTTAAAGGCAAATTCGTGTGTGGTAATACTTGTGGAGAGGTATTGTTGCATTGTAAAATGGGAAGTAACAATGTCGGATAGCCTGGAGAATGATTACAAGTGTAAGGATATGTTGGTGAAGGTTGATGTGATGCATCTCCTGGTCCAACAGTATGTCTTCTTGTTGCGTGATATGGTGTGCCAGGAGATAATTGAAGGCTATTTCTCTCCTCTGCTTCTGCTTCTGTTTCACTGAACTGTATTCGAAAATAAGTTATAATACACTATCAATATTTATTTCTAAACATTTTATAAATCCAAATAAATTTGTAATAAACCTTTTCTAACTGATGTGCTCCATCTGGCATATAATCCTCAGGTGTTGTTTGAATACTAGCTAGATTAGATATTGTTGGTTCTAATCTATCGACTAGTAAATTATAAATTGCTGATACATGATCAAATGCATTTCCTTGAATTGCTTGTAATAACGTATCTGCACTAAGTCCTGGTAACCTCAACATATTCTCGATTACAACTTGATTTAATTGTGGTGGCAGAGTTGGTTCAGGACTACACCTATGTATTTAAATATTCATTTAATAAAATTATTAAAAATATTTGAATAGAAAAAAAATACATAATAATCTTAATTGAAGATGAAAAGTATTAAAAACAAATGCGAATATGTGTATAATGATACAAACCCTCCGGGTTCAGGTTCGGATACCCCATCTCCACCCATCCAAGAATGCGCCAAAATTTGAGAAATGCTCAGACGACGTTCTGGTTCTACTACTAACATGTGTCTAATCAACTTCTCACAATCTATAACAATACAAATAATACAATAAATAATAGTATCAAATGCAAAAGGGACAGTCTTGTTTAATGAATTGAATATAAATACCTGCAGACATGAAAAATGGAATTCTAAATTTTCCTGATATAACGACAGATCGTAGTAGTTGCATTGTAGGACCATCAAATGGTAATGCTCCACAAACTAACACGTATAATACAACTCCAAGACTCTGCAATGTAACAAATTCTCCTTTTATCGATAAATATATGATTGAATATAATAATTATCATTATATACCCAAACATCAGCTCTTGGGCCATCATAATGCTTCCCCTCAAAAATTTCAGGAGCTGCGTAAGGCGGTGACCCACACCAAGTACTTAATGGTACCCCAGGTGTATATTCATTACTGAATCCAAAGTCAGCAAGTTTTATATTATTGTCGGCATCGAGCAATAGATTTTCAGCCTATAAGTTATATTAATATAATAATATAAATTCTATATTGTATCTATGGATGCATAAAAGTGTATTTATAAATAATGTTATAAATATTGTAGAGTTATTTTACAGTTCACAGACCTTAAGATCTCGATGTACTACTCTTTGTTGATGGAGATATCGAACTGCATGAACAATTTGTCGAAATATTCTTCTAGCCTCTGGTTCTGGCATTCGACCATTTCGTACCAAATGATCGAATATTTCACCACCAGGTGCAAATTCAGTTACTAAATAAATCATTTTTTCTGTTTCCATCACCTGATATAATCGTATAATATGAGGATGTCGTAACCTTTTCATAATGTGTACTTCTCTGAATATTTTAGCCAAATTTTCTTCATTCAATTTGGTTTTGTCAATTATTTTAATAGCTACCTAAAAGAAATAACAAATACATTTTAAGCATAAATATTAAATTGTAGATTAAACATTGGTATTTGTAATGGAGATAAATTTAATCATAAGTTTTTAAGTTTGTATTTTTAACATTTATATTGGCATAATAAATAAATATAAAGACATTTGAGGTATTGTTGAAAATAAAAATTATTATATCACAATTTTGTTAAAAATAAATTTACTGATCATTCATAAGATTTATATATTTTTATGTGTATTTATTTAATAAAACGTCCATATACTAAATTAAATGAAAAAAATAATTATTTTAGAATTACAATGGTAAAATGATTTTGAGTACAGAGAAATTTGTTAAACATTACAAACATAACAAATTTGCAAAAAATTTTGCTAATTGCTGGAAATATTGATATTAATAGAAAAGCATACTTTTTGAAGCTCATGCAGAAATATTTATTGGGACTGTTGAATTGCGAAACAAATTTCGTATGTCGTTTGGGGCCAGTCGTTCTTTGTATAAGAACAAAATCATCAATGGGACAGTGCTAAGAGATGAATGCAAAATCTACGCATCACTATCATTATCCAAAGTAATATTATAACAAAATGACGGATTTCATGTTTGCGAAGCGAAGGCGTTTGATAACATTCCCTACCTTAGATTTTGTTACGACATGGGTGGCCATTTTAACAACAGCAAAGTTACCCTTGCCAATTGTCTTTTCCAATTCGTAATAACCGACTCGTACAAGTTTGTTGACAGAAAAATCCTGCGAAACCTCATTGTGCGACGTCGTCGCGGATGCCATTTTTTTTAATCACTCGTCTACCCCCTCGAACCGTTGTCAGTCACATACAATCGCTTACTGATTTAGTACAGCATTATTGCCGATAGCGGCGTTGCAAGTTTGCTCACTCCTAAGTTTTAGACCGTTCAAACTGCCATCTGCCGATGCTGTCACATTTAATTGTTATTTAATTTAAAATCGGATAATTTTTTATAATATGTTTTTTTAAAGATCAAATAAAATCTACGTTATATTATTCAAAGTTTTATAATTTATTAAACCCTTTTCATTCTGAAAGTACCAAGATTGCCGAATCCAATAATTTATCACGTATATTGTTATATTTTTTTCTGATTAAAGTGAAAAAAAAATAAAATTACTTACTATAAAAAAAAGATGAAAAATAAATGATCAGGTCTACTAATTAAATAATTCTCAATTGTTTATTAGCATGTAGAACATTTGGAAAAACGGACTAGTAGGTTTACACTCTTTGATAAGAAATGTTCTGTGATTGAGTCACAGTTGGTTAGTGATTGTGCTCCGTACTACTTTATAGGTTATTATTGTCAACGTAGGAGAAAACAGGTGTGCAAGTCCGGAACGACTTGCTACATTCACTAAACATCATGCGGTAGCCGATAAATAATAATTCATGATTTACCAATAAACATTACATTTGCATTATAACTATCTTCGTATCATGATGTCGAGGCGTTGTTAGAAATAAAATAATCTATAGAGAAAATAATTTTACTAAACGTGTAAACAAATACGTATCTACAATGGAGGAAAGTTCAGTTTTATGGATGCTCTCCCTTGTTATGCTCATTGGTTCGTACGCGGCCGGTTATTTGCCGTTAGTAATGAATTTATCTGAGGTAAAAATATAATTTCACTAGTTTACAATATTAATGATAACTGCCTTATTATGTATGTAACATATGGTTATATTTTATGTATGTCAATCCTCACCGCATATATTTTATTTTAGGATAAACTGCAAATGGTTTCTATCCTTGGCGCAGGGCTTCTTGTTGGTACTGCATTGGCTGTAATAATTCCTGAAGGAATAAGAGCTCTTTTTAGTGGTGGAGTCTCAAGTAATAATTACTTATATTTTGATTGTCAAATTTAAGATTATATAATTTATAAATTTTTCCCTACAAATAGGTGATGTGCATTCTGTGATAGGAATTACTCTTGTGCTTGGTTTCGTATTTATGCTTCTTATCGATCAATGTTCAGCAAGGAGAAGTGGAGGTAAAGAAAGGAGTTTTACAGCAACTCTGGGTCTAGTAGTACATGCAGCAGCCGATGGTGTAGCTTTAGGTGCAGCTGCAACAACATCCCAGGCTGATGTGGAAGTTATTGTATTTTTAGCAATAATGCTACACAAGGTGAAAATTAATATTTCTATTTATTTGACTCTGACTTTTAACACGTTAAATGTTGCCTTGTTGAGAAATTTTTGATATTTGAATTTCAAATATCTTAATGTGTGTATAACCATTTGACATTTGAATTTCTTCATTTACAATTTGGAAATTCCAGCTATATAAATAGATTATGTATATAGACATGCATAAGTAAATACATCTATGAATTATTTCTAGGCTCCAGCAGCTTTTGGACTTGTTTCATTCTTATTACACGAAGGTGTAGACAGAAAAAGAATAGGAAGGCATTTGTTGATATTTTCATTATCTGCTCCTACTCTTGCTCTACTTACATATTTTGGTATTGGAAAAGTAAGTTACTAAATTTTTGTACAAAGTTACAGCTTTTTAAACAAATGATAACATTTTAGGAAGGAAAGGAAACTCTCAGTAATGTCAATGCTACTGGTTTAGCAATGTTGTTTAGTGCTGGTACATTCCTATATGTTGCTACAGTACATGTTTTACCAGAATTGATGACTAGAGCCAATAATAATTATTCACATTTACCAACAGCAGATAATAGTCAACATTCTGGTTCCACAACAGGACTTAAATTTAAAGAAATTATTATTTTAGTTGTTGGTTCTTTTTTACCAGCATTACTTACAACTGGACATCATCACCAACATTAAGTTGTTTGAAAAAAATAATTTACTATACATTATTATCAAAGGAATAATTTTATATAATGTAATTATGAATGTTGAACACTGTGTTCATTTTAATTATATTTTAGTACATTATATATGTTTTAAGTAATAATTTACAATATTTTTATTTGACAACAGCTTTTTCTTTAGATGTATAATATTTTGTGAGATTAAATATTTTTGTTGTAAATTTGTTATATTTATGTAGTAAGACTCATTGTTTTATGGTATAAACTTTTTTGAAAGTTTTTACAATATTGTATTAAATATTTTAGATAACTGAAGTTGTACTATTGGAATTTTTTCGATGAAATTTATATTCATTCTTGTACTCTCTTATTGTGGTATACCATAGAGTAATGGTATATTCTAATAAATATTTTTTACTAAGAAAATTTTTTTTAACAAAATTTTCACCTAATATAAATTTATGCTTTATAAAAACAATTCTTCAATACTGTGAAGGTAAACTGCAATAGTGCAATCTGCGATAGATGCTCGGATGCTCCTACCACCTACGCTCCTAGCTCCTATCTAGTTTTAACCGAAAGCAATGCAACCAACCGACCACGCAGAAACGTAATAGTATTTCAAATTTTTGACTATGGTCATATTGACTGGGACATTACTCGGCGAATTGTTTGTCAATAGCTTTAAATGTCGTTCTTTTTCATTTATCGTTATAATGATGATACTTAAATAGTTTTTAACTTTAAAACGGTCATAAGCGTGAGTTGCATCGCTGATAGGTCCATGAATGTTTAACAGATAAATAAGTTACGGTTTAGCTTAAGGGTGTTGTAGAGAAATGAAACGCTAGCTACTTTTGGTCGTGGGAGAGTGCTTCGCTATGTATTAATTGTGCGTAAAGTGGGGACTTGTACATGATTGTTAATACATACAATTGTATCCGGATCGTGTTTTGCTTAAATAGTAACGTAACGAAACAATTTTATCAAAATTTATCTATACTAAGAAGACTGGTTCTGAGTGTGTAAACACCAATCCCACTCGACCGATACTAACCTTTCTTCTTCATATTATCCTGTGTTATGAATATAATACTATTCTAAATAAACATGAACCGAAACAATAATCTAAAAAAACAGAGGTTTCGAAGGTTGAGCAGAAAAACCGCAAATGTATAATATACGATTTTAAACGCGTACTCTTCAAATATACCATTGTGGTCTAATCAACTTCATTTTGTAAGTAAACAGTAATAGGTTCAAGAGATATTATCAAGTATTGATATTTAATACTAATAAATGTTCCGAATTCCTTGTGTCAAATTTTAGGTAATATACAAATATGCTATATATTACAATGACTTCACAAAAATTCATAAATAATAGACGCAAATTGAGTAATAAGGATATACAGCATAGAATTGTATTGCTTAGTTGATGTGAAAATTGGAATTTCCAATATTCTACATTTTTATTGTATAAAATTTTGCTCTAATTGAGCCTTTTCATCTTTGACAAATAACAGAAGTTCATAAAAATCAACGTTAATGAAGCTGAAGACATTTTCAAGAAAGCAGACTCTCATTTGAGAAGTACAGTTTTACAACTGACTCTAATGAACAATGAACCATTCCGGAAGTGGCAAACGTCAGGCGAAGGTTCTGGAAGAAAACTATTGGGATTGCAGTGTTTGCACATATAGAAATACAGCAGAAGCATTCAAGTGCCTCATGTGTGACGTCCGTAAAGGAACTTCCACGCGGAAACCCCGCATTAACCCACAGTTAGTGGCTCAACAGGTAACTAATTGTAATTAGTAATACTGTATATCTTTTAACTAATAAATAATATCCCAATATTTTAAAAATATTAAAGGTTGCACAACAGCAATATGTGCCGTTATTGAAACCTGGTAAGAAAGAAGGTAGTAGCGGAAGCAGCACTACTGGTAGTGGTAAAGAAAAAGATCATCGAAGATTGGATAAACCCAGACGTAAAAATAGACATCCACCTCGTCTCAAAAATATAGACCGCAGTACAGCTCAAACCAATGAAGTAACAGTAAATAACGTCACTGTTGTTATAACAGAATATAAACCAAAAGTAAAAAAGAGTTCAGACCAATCAGGTTTATCGAGTAGTGCATCATCTGAAAATGGGAGTCAACATGATTCGAATCAAGATTCAAGAAGTCTTGATATAGGTACTGATGTGTAGTTTGATAATTTGTCTCATATGTGTATGAATTAATCTAATTAATATATTGTATAAAGTATGTTATTCATGTGCACTATCACACGGTCTTCAATGGACTATGAAAATTCTCTTTCATTTGTTGAAAATACTTTTATGTCTAAAGTAATATTGATTTGAATTACTGGTGTAAACATAATTAAACTTGAAAAAACATAGATTATATTTTGATTTTGTAATAAAGATTTGCATGTTAAGCCACTAATATTTCAATAATTCTTTACAAAAATTATTAAATTTAGTAAACGTTGAATAGGCTTTTTAAAAAACTAATTACTCAAAAATTACAAAATTTCTCTACTCCAAATTTTCATTTGGCTAATATTTGACTTTCTCAATCTTGAGAATTTTGATAAAATTCAATTTCTCTTGCTGGATTGAATACATTTTTTGTTTTTAATTTCATTCTATTATATTGTATCACTCTACGTTTGATGTATTATATTTGGAAAATTCTCTTATATTTTTATAATTTTTATAAAATTAATTATTTTGGAATAAATTGTATTAAATAATGAATCTGATCACACTGCTTGCAATAAAGTATGAAAATTCAATATGGTTTTGTTAAGTTTTTATAGGAATATTTGTAATTGTACTTTAATTCATAAGATAATTCATTATGTGTATATCTGTATTGAATGAAAAAATTCAATGAGAACGATAGTGCACTTTAAAGTGTTTTGATGTTCATTAAAATTTTTTCAGAATGAAAGTCAAAACATTAAACTTTTTTCATATTTCAAACAATATTGTCTGTAACTGTTATAAGCCATGTTTAATTTAATTATTCATGTTCTCTAGCAGAATATTTTTGTTCATATAGATAAGTTGAATTATATTATTTGAATTTTTTATAGGGCTACTTTTATTTCATTATTTTATTAAAACTGAAATCACTCGATTCTTATTTATGATGTAAGATCACTGCCAGAGTACATGTACAAGAATGGTAATACAGAATATACTTTCAAAAAAAAAAATAATATTAGCCTTCTTAGTAATTATAAGGCTCATCTGTATATATAATAATGATACATGAATTAATAAAATTACAATTCACGATATAATTAAACAGAATGATTCAATTTTAACAAAGATTTACACTGATTCAAAGTGGTAACTGGAAATGAAGATTTCATATCAGTTAGAAATTATCTTTTTTTATTAATTATTACTTTCAAAACTCTTATTTTTGAGTCCTATAAATTCAAATTAAAATATTTCGTTAAATTAATTCAACTGAGACATTACAATATAATTTTTTATATAATAGTAAGATATTTGCAAATCTGAATTATTTCATCAAAGCTATTCAAATGTAAATAAATTTTCGAGATTCAGTTATTCAAAATAAAACTTTTTTCTGGACCCTTTTTTAATCTTCTTTTAAATTAAATGAAAATTTTGTTCCATAAGCTTTATTTCACGCAATATTTTCTGTGTTAATTTTATACTGATATATTGAAATAACTGAAACTCTGTGACAAAAAAATCGAAATGTTCTTATTTTATCAAACTTTCAATGATAAGATTATAAAAAATTCAGTAAAAATGTTTAAGTAAAAAATTAAAGCACAGTCATACATTATAAATAAGGTACCCCGCAATTAGAATCATAACTAAATTATGTTCAACAATAGTGTTTTATTGAATAATTAAAGCGGGTATAACACACCACGATTTAAGAATTTCATATCATATAAAAAAATAATTTACTATTCCTACAATATGATTGAAAAGAAATTTGTGCACAAATATTTTTTAAAATATTGTTATATATACAGATGTCTACTTATTCTCAAATATTTACATACCATTGCCATAGAATCATTGTTTTGTGATTTAAAAAAATGATACTAATTTTAATTATTTCAAAGCAATAATAGTATTGCGCAAAAGTTATGTAAAAGATGAAATAACATCAATCATGGCATCTATGAATTTTACCTTTATAAAATACAACTTGTATATTATAAATTTCAAATGACACAATATATATACATAGATGTTTTTTGAATATTCAGTTCCGATTATGATAATCATATCATCATTACAATAGTTAATTTTCAATATCCATTGATTCTTCTTCTTTAATCACAGTGGGATTTTCATATTTTCTATCCTTAAATCTGTTATATACTGTAATGATGAAAGAAAATAAAAGTTATTGATAAATTTTTCTGGTATCAGTTTTATCTTAATATTAAAAAAATATTATTTTTGACATTACCAATGGAATTATCTCTGAAATCCATAACTTCGAAATTGTGAGATTTATTGTCACCACCTAATGCAAAAACGAATGGGCTGTCAGGATTAGGTGAGAGGCATTGTATAGCACCTAAATTGCTTTTCTTCTCCCATAAAAGAAATGGTTCTGTACAGTTCAAAACATCCCAAACCTTTATGACACCATCGTCTGATGCAGTGACTAAAAGACCTGGACATTGTGAACTCAATGATAATCCTAGAAGAAGGAGTAATTCATATTATAATTATCTAATAAGGAAATATATAAATATATATATATATATATATATATATTATTTTAATATTGTTAGAAAATCCTACCTGTAATTTCTTTTTCGTGACATGAAACTTTCCAAATCGGAATATTATTTCTCATGTCATAATATTCCAGGTAGCCATTATTTGTACTGACCTAAAATTAATACAAATAAGCAAACCACTACAGTAAAGTATTTAATTTTTAATGTACCATGAATGTAAAATTATTAATATTGAAACAATTTAATTTCTTACTTACAAAAAAGTGATTTAAGTCAAATTGATTCCACAGAACTCTTTCAATTTCACCTTGTGTATTCCAACTTTTCATAACACTTTCATCTCTACAGTCATATAACCTTGCAATTCTGTTAAAAGTAAATTATTGTTAGATATTAAAAAATATTATTTTTAATTTGAAATGAAAGAATTTACTTGTCGGCGCAGCCTGTTAATAAACAATGCGTTTCTTGAGGATGCCATTTCACTGCTTGTACTTTTTCTTCAAAACCATCAAGTTTTGTTACTGGCAAATGTTTTTCCAAGTCCCATAAAAGTACAGATTGATCTACCGAACCACTAGCTAAAACATGACTAAAGAACACAGTAACAATACAATTCCATTTGGTAATTTTGAAGTCGAATGATATATAAAATCTATTACTAACTGATAATTTTGATTCCATGCAAGATCCAATACAGCATCTTTATGGCCAATTCGTTTCCTATTTTTTTTTTTATTTGGTTTACACCCAAGTTTATAAATTGGTACCAAACAATCCATCACATCTAAATCCCATACTTCTATTACTGGACTCATAGTACCAATTGCACAATAATTGCCTATAACAATATAAATTTGTGTCTGTTATAATACTTAATATAAAAGATATAATAACATGTTATGTAATATATATTCATACCTGGTTTTGGATCAGATGGATCATAATTTAACCATTCTACACAGAGTGGAAATGATGGTAACAAAAAATCATGTAGACAGTAGAATGAACCTTCTCTTTCATTGTACACTGTAAATTGTACATAAATCCCATAAATAAAATTTATAAATTATGATATGATATATAAGTAGAAAATATAAACAAATGTACCAAATATCTCTAAAATACTGGCATCGCCTTCAACATGTCCTACAACAATAAGGTTATCATCTGTCTTAACAATATTATCTTCTTTTTCTGAATCATCATCAGAATCTTCTGCAGTAACTAACGGATCTTTTCCATTTTCACCAAAAGATACTATATTTCTGATTGAACAGTGTACGTCGTTACCTATTATAAATTAATAAAATATTAAATTTATTACAATGACATAGCATGATGACAGAACTTATAATTACATACTCTCTTTATCATATTCATCAAAATTGTATTCATCTAGGGAAGACTTTGAACCACTAGGAGTTTCTTTTTTTGAATAAGTAGATTGGTTTTTTTCTGTTTCATCATGAGTGTCAATTTCTTCATCAGAATCTTCACTATTGCAGTCTCTAAAAATTATAAATTTAATAGTAAAAGGTAAAAAATTTAGATATTGGATATATCAACACTAATGTACAAAAGGCAAAAATACGTACTCTAATTGAGATTTTGTATCTTTGATTATATCTTCGATTTCCTTCGTAGATAGCTTCACCTGAAGTACAAAAAATTTACTTACTAATAATTAATTTATGTAATTCACACTGATAATTTACATTTGTGAAAAAGAATTAGAAAACTTACAAAACATATATAAAAAAATATTATTAATAAGAATGATTTCTAACCTTTTCTGGAACAGCAGCCGCTACACCTCTTTTCACCCACGTTGTGCAAGGAATTATATTCATTTTGAATATTTATTTAGAATTTCCGTTTAAAGATTTGTTCCACTATGAGCAAATTGTAAAAATTTACAATAAATTTTGCTCTTAGACTTATTCACACAACATTGATATTACGGACTCCTAGAACCACGTGGGCAGCACTGAGTAGTGAGTACTGCGTACGCGTAGACCTCTGGCTCTGGTAGACAACAAGTTCTACTGTTACTTACTCATTGACACCTGAGTATGCTGTGTGTATGTGTGCGTGTGCCGTTCATTAATATTTTAAAATTCTTCAGTAAAAATATACTGGCATACTTACTATTATGTGCTTAGTTTTAATAAAATAAACTTGCAAATATTTGTTATTTGATTAAAATATCTTTTATTGAAAAAAAAGTGGTTCATTATCTTCTGCGTGTATACAATAATGAACTAGCTTCCAAATTTTACAATAAATTATAAAACAATTCACAATTCGAGCCATAAACATTTTATAGCATTCATGTAATACATACAAGTATTATAATAATCAAACAAAATAACTACTTCGTTATTGCTAATAATTAAAGTCCATGGGTAATATAGGCTTGCGTTTTATAAAGGCAACGCGTATTTTTTTTACGCTTAATTTTCAACATTTGATATAACTGGATTGTCGGACACGAACTGGAGGGTCAAATATATTATTCTTTTAATTTTAGCCTTAAGAAAATTTAAAATATGGCAATATATACTTATTTCCTCTTTGACAAATGTTAATCAAATGCGTTAATATATAAATTGATGTTAAAAATTGAGAACATTCATAATAATTCGTTGTTTAAAGATGATCGTCAACTAATAAATAATAGTAATAACTAAAATCTCTCATTCAAAACATACTTATAACAGATAATTTTATTTCTTTTATGTTTTAATTCACGACCCTCAATATTTTAATATTACATGTATTTAGTATATTTCAACAACGATACATATAAAATAATAAGAAATTGATAACTATCAAAAACAATTAATGCGATATGGAAGAACAAAAATAGTTAGAATTACTGTAATAATAAATCATATTTATTAAGATATAATTATATAAGTAAAAAATTAGTGTGTACATGACAAAATAAACATAGTGAATTAAAAATTGATAAATTATCACTAATAAACAATAAATAAATGTTTTATAAATACAGAAACGTGAATTATGACATCATTTTTTCTGATTGCAGCAAAATAACTGCTGGTAATTATAGTGTTTTATGTTCTTATTCAAATCAATTATCAACAACAATAACGTCTCATAGCTTAACTATATTTTGTTTGATCTGACATTAATTTTGCTTATTAAAATATTTTTTCTTTTCGTTTAATTTTTGATCAACTACTGAGTACTTGTATTGACTAAATGCGTCCAATTAAATGGATATAACTGATTACAACCAGTTTGCATTTATAAATATATCATGGTAATAACAATAATTTCATTGTGAAAATTATTAAGTTCAATTAACCCATTGTTTGCATAATTTTTCAATGAGCAGCAATAATTTTTTTTGTTTTTTTTTGTCACACCTAAAGTTGGTTAAGGCTCAAGGAAAGCCTGCTACGTAATGTATGGATTTTCTGTGTATAATATATACACACATATATGTATATAAATGTATGTTTGCTTTATGCTTATGCATATATGTGTGTATATATATGTATATATATATATATATCCATATATTTTTCTTTAATTACGCGAAAAGTTCTAAGGCAGGCGTAAATAATGGGCTAATCGACACGATTAACACATTTAAATATTTATGTTGGGCTGCTAAAACTGTTTAACAAGTTTAACGATTCCATCTCGCGAATATAATCACGAGCAAGCTCTTAAGTTATTGCTTTATCTAGCCTAGAGTATAAAGGCGACTACGTCTTGTTCAATGAACGATGAAAATTGATCATGTATATTGAGTTTCGAGCATTCTATTCAAATCGAATACTAAATTGAAAAACAATAAAATAAAATCCATGTAAAATATCATGTACCTTTTTCACAAAAAATAAATATAATTTACTGTTTTAAATAGAAAAATTTGTTAAGTGTTCATTGTTAAAGAGACGTACGATACTACATCGCCTTCTATTTCGTTTACACAAGGAAGAGGATTCAGTCCTAGTCAAAAGACACATATAAAAACATTTTTTCAGAATTTCATTCACATAAGAGTCAAATTAAATAATTAAAAGCAAAGTTCAATTATTTGAAATTCATATAATTTTTTAAATTTCTACATACATATTCTCAAGTTAAGTAAAGAACAAGTATTGGTAAAATATTTGATGATATAAGAGAATATTGATTTTTATTTACATCATAATCAACAAAAACCAAATAAAATAATTGAATTCCTCATCCTCGTAATAACGAAATATTAATTTTTTCATATCGAAAATATCAAGCCAACTGATATTGGCTATATAAATCTTGATAGAGTCACATAATAGAATATTTCATAATGTATAATAATCAAGTAGATATTTTTTCTGTTGTGTAACGATCGGTAATAAAATAACAGAGACGAATATCAAGAGTTGGCATTTAGTGGAGCTTACTTTAAAATGATTCGATTCTTTTATTTTTTTTTATTCATGGGCAGTACTCAGACCTATTAGTCCATTGAATCGAATTATTTAATTGTCATATATAGAATGATGAAACTGGCGTACCATCAGCCTCGGTAACTTTTTAATAAGAATGTATACTGAATCCATTTATATTTCGGCAGCCTAAATTCTTATGAGGTATAACATTATTTTTATTTGAAGCTATGATCGCCATACTTACAAATTTTTAAGCAAACATTTCCTTTTATAAATTTTTGTTATTAATAATTATTTTAATTTGCAAATAATTGCTTAAATAATCATTTTAATTTATCAATTATAAATCTAATATAAATATATAACAGTACGATATACGATACGAATGTAATGCATTAAATTGCGATTTTAAACTGTTTTGATCGATCAATTAACTCCATTTAATACTTCATTAAATTAAGTTAGTTATTAACCCAGAATCGTGCAATTTTACGAATAATCACAAAAAGAAACTCATTGAGTAAAATATGGTTTGTTTGAGCATTGTGACCCATTAATCTAATTGTTTCAACATACAATTGAAATTACGTTCTGAAACAAATTTTGTTTACAATTTTTACTGATTTATATTCAATTATCAGATGATCTATTTTATTTTTAGAATCTCTAAAAGTTCAATTAAAATAATGTAAGTTTGTCAAATTATTATATAGTCTTTATTGTGAAGACGAATGAATTTCAAACCTAGTTTTGACACATTAATATGTTTATCTTCAATATGCAATTGTCAATAGTATTTTTAATATTATTAGTCCATCAAATATTTTTCATATGATCAAAATACCACAAACGTTCAACTCTTAACATAAAAGAAAAATAACAATGCGATCAAGCAGTCTACGGATCACTTGTTACTTTTAATTTTCATCGTTTCTCATTGTGATTTTATCTTCCGAAGAGAATTAAATAATATATTTCTTCTAAGCACTGTCAGCTATTATCATTACGCTTTCTTTACGTAAAATAATTTTCCCGTGTATCACTACATCAAATATCAGTTTCAATATACAAACTTCTCGTTCGTTACAGTTGGACGAAAGAAGCGATTGGGTTCATTATTTTCTTCTTCTTTCCATCTCTTGTGGCTTTACACATATATATCACAATTTCATTCTAGAATTACGTAGAAGAGCCCTGCGATACCGAGTACTGATCTGGTTGGTAATACCTCAACCCATTTATCTATAAAATAATGATCAATATAAATCAATACATGGGTAATAGAGTAGACGAAAAAATGTCTTACCGTCATGTCATATTCTGTAATATATGCTGGAATTTCCAATTGGTCTGGTGACATTACTTCATAGAGATATTCTATGCCAGGCAAATTATGTACTTTTTGTTTAATGGCTGGAGCCATGAACGTAGTGAACCACCATGTCATCATCTAAAACAAAACAAGATTCGAAGATTTAGAAAATGAGATTTCAAAAATTATTGTTATTTTGTACCAACGCAAAACTTACTTTGGTCCAAAAGGTGGGATGTATGATGTAGAAATGTTTAAGATTCTTCTTGTATCTATAAAAAAAAAAGAAAATTATTAATACGTTGGATTATTATTCTTCGGGAACGATAATCCAGTTACACTGGAATCATTCGACATTGAAATGTTTTATACTGTATTGAAACTCACTTGTAAGGAAGCACATTGTAGACTTCTCGCAGCCAGTGCAAGCTCGGGTAATTGTTGTTTGTCGTAAGAGTGTGAAAATAGGCGATTACGTAGTCATTTTTTACGATAGGATCCAGTAATTGTATCAGGTACAACAAGGCCTGAAAATGAAAATGATCAAATGGAATCAGATTGACGGTCGTCTTTTTTTTTTGCATAAATTTCGAAGAGTAGATACTTTATACGCTCTCGTTCAGAAACTTGGGAGTGTACGCGAGGGGAGTATTTCGGCTGCTCGTCACAAGGGTGGGGCGATCGATGAACAAGCTCACAAATAGGTGAGCCGGATGACAGGAATTAGGGTGAAAAGCATGTTTTTTAAACGCTCTTTTCTTACAATCGTTTAATTGAAAATACAGGATTTTAAAACCTATATAAATTATAAGCATTATAATTCTTTTCGCGTTCTTACGCGTTTCCTAACTTATGTTCTCAATTGAATTTTTTGCATTTAATTTTTAAAACCAGTAAGCCAGTCCGCTCAAAGATAAATAATTCAATGAACCCATGCGAGAGCTCCGAACGATCCATGAGGCACGTTACTATCAGAAACGTGACCCTGAAAAATTATCATCAGACTCGCTACTGTTTAATTAGCATCTCCCAGCAATGAGTTCGGGCACGTGATAGGTTATCGGAAAAAGAATATCAAATTCTCGATTCTTCAAGAAAAACGTTGAAAAATCCTTGAGTGACGTATACGTTGTCGAGGAGTCGCGTCGCGCGCCCGATGATACCAACTAGGCCAAATATAATCGACGACGAGTTCGAATTGGAATCTATGTCAAATATCGATGGGTGCGCAAAAACTGAAACGCCAGAGAATAAAGTTCGAGTTTAACGATTATTCAACAATCTATTCTTCTTTACCTTCAATTGACGAAAGCTATCCTAGATTAAAATAAGACTAAATTGGAGAGTAAATGGGCGTGGTAACCGTGCGATTCGATCGCGAGAAATAAAACGAAAACTCTCTTTCACCTTTTCAACACTGTAAGACAACGTGAGTCATAAGTGCGAAAAAAATCGTTCAAGGTCGCGAACAGTTTATTCTGAATTCAGGACAGCGATAATCGATACTAAGAGTCGATCGCAGACTCTCTAAATCCCAAGACTCTCGGCGTCGCTTCGTCATAAATCAATCAACATCGAGTACAGTACAAGCTATACAATGTATAATGTACAAATAAATGAGGAATCGATCGTCCTTGTCTCTCTCAGTCGCGGCGACAACTCCGGAAAAGAAGAGGGTCGGAAGAAGCGCGGCTTGCAAACACAATAAAAGTTTCATTCTACAGGAAATCGAAAACTTATTCGACATGTTCTTGGTGCGCGCCTCCAAGGTTGCGCGCATTTCGCGTAACGAAAGATCGATTTAAAAGGGATAAAAACAAAGTGGAAAATGAGGAATGTCCGGTGATAACGTGACGGTCGAAAATTGCGCATTCGCATATCCGGAGGGCATAGCTATTCGCTATTTGGCAGCGGCTCGAGCACCCACGAGAATGGAATACAACATCCCGAGTCGTTCGCGGTCGTGCTATTTCTGAACGTGTAAATATCGATTTCGTCGAGTCTCGGCTGGCCGCGCTGCATTTTCCGCGGTGGAGTCGAGTAGGAGCGAACTCCAACTGGAGCAGTGATAGGGGAAGGAAGGAAAGAGAGGTAGCCGCGCTATGAAAAACAAGCGCGAGAAGAGGTGAGGACACTCGAGTCAAGAGCTGGAACGGGTCACCTCCATTTACCGGTGTTGTCTCGGTAAGGGGCCTGAGTCAATTTTTCTCTTCACTCTCATCTCCCTCCCCTGTAATCGACGTTGAGCAATTTTTGATAAACGTTAATTCGATATTGATTGTCAGTTTTGCGAGAATAATAAAACGAAACGATGAGGTCGTACGGCAATTTGACAGATCTCGCGGGTAAGTGACTTTGCTCGAGTCGTGGAATGAAATTAGTTACGCCAGGTTATGCATTGAAAAAGATTACAACTCATTCGAATAAATCACCACTGAGTAGCGATTTTTTTTTTTTCATTGGTTTGATTAGAGCTATCGAGCGAGGCTGTGGTTAATTGAAAGACGTTTCAAGCTCACCTTATCTAGGTTGATCTTAGTTGCTGGGAACCACTTGCCGACGAAGACGACCACCGGTCGCCCCTGGCGATCTACGCCGCTCTGATAGAGGCACCCTATTCCCGATACCTCCGACAGATCTTCAGTCTTTGCTCGTCTCAGGAGCCTCTCGTACCTGTTTAAGAAAAAATCCTTCCGTTAATCACACACGTATTAACTTTGCGATATAGCGAAATGATTGTTTGATCCAAAAAAAAAAAAAAAACACGTTAAACAAGACAAGAGATTCTTGCGCAACGAAGTTAATTATGTAAATAATTGTGGCAAATTGAATTATCGACGCTCGAGTAAACGAGTAGTTTAATTACGGTACATTCGAGTTAGAAAAGATGTGTAATACGTGTTTCCCGCCCAAGAATGAAGAGTCCTAGTTCCGTAAATTGAATTTTGTATCGTAATGAAAACAAAACGAGAAAATTTATATTAGAACGCAAAAAGTCGAGAGTTATTGTCGATGCAAAACTGTCGCAAGAAGATAAGACAATTTTCACATTTCTAAGAAATTCGAATCAATCAACGATAAAAATGTTCTCATTGAGAAATTTTATTTGAGAACGAATATAAACATTTCAAATAAACGGAAAACGAGGTAGTAGCGCGAGCTACTGTTGTACGAAGCATCAATCATAAATCTCATTACAATCGGTGCTTCGTAAAAAAAAGAGTAATTACAATGGAAATAGGAGAAACGAAAAATTCCGAGAATTTAGATTGTTCCCGTCAGTAGATAACAATTGTGACGCTTGTTAACGACGTGCAAAACTCGTTATGAATTTTCATCAAATAGATTTTCTTTATTACGTCGTTTTCCTTTAAATCAAAATGTGATTTCAACTCGTGTGAACATGCCGGAACCGCCGACACCAGGCGTTATTGAAGAATATTTCGAGAACACACGTGCTCTAATCAAAATTTGATTTTAATGCTTTTTCGATGATTCGACTACTTTTTTTGGATAAAATTGAACTCCCATACTTTTCAACACTAGTTGGTACAGTATCGCGTTCTGATGCGAATCGAATTTTTAACGTTAAGAAATAAATTGCACGCACGTCATTCTGTATCGGCAAAAGTCTATGGCAAACAATGTTCTCATACTGGATAAATGTTTTACGCACGTAGCAGTTTATTATCGTTCATTAAGATCCCGTGCACTCATCATTTTCGAAAGAAAAAGGTGAAGCAAATGTACCCACCGGTCCTCGTCTTCGATCATATCCACCATGTCAATCATGACCATTCTGTTGTCGTTGAACCTTCGTGCGAAAAAAAAGGCAAGCCAGAAATTCCGAAGTTCCTAACGATTTTATTCACGTGAGCCAGGAAAGCTTCCCTCTCTTATTTTTCGTAAAAGGAGATTCGACGTCACGAGACGCACTTTGTCCACGGGTGAAAATCGATAATTTTCACACGAAGCGAAGACAAATTTTGGCAATTCAAGGCCTCTCACGTTCAGATTTTCACTCGTTGTGAACGTTTAAACAATATTTCCGATTCGAGGAGTGGAAGTTCCTAATATAGTCGTCCCGATTTCGTTTAATCCGTCAACTTGGTCCTATTGCACGTAGAAAAGGGTTATTCGGTATTGTCACGGCTGTTATAGAAAAAAAATTATTCCGTCGAGAGTAATGACGATTTAGCGAGACTTTGTGCGGTAGAAAAATGAGCGTCTCTCTTGACACACGGCTGATTGTTTGACAAAAGGCACGCGCTCGTGCGACGTTTGGTCCTCGCGACGAATCGCAACGTACTGAGCTCTACCGGGGCGGCGGAGCCAGCGGGTTTTGGGGGGAGGGCGTCTCTCTCTCTCTCTCGGCGCCTCGCGATTTGCGCTGCTCCTATATCGCCGTTCGTTGACGTGCGTGCGAGTACGAGGCGTCACAGCGCGTGCTCGCCGTGTCGCGTCCTCAACGAAAACTAACGAACGCAATAACGATCAAAAACTAATATTGACAATCGAATTTTCCCTAATGGAAGAAATATAAGTTTAAATTGAGATTTGAGTCGATGAAGCTATTCAAAGATCAATCGACGCGAGTTAGCGTGTCGTCTAGTTGCCTACTCGATAATGCATTAGTATCAATGTGCGCATTTAATACAGCGAAATTCGATAATATTGTCCAGACAAAAAACCTATTTTTGTCTTGCGAAATTGTCGAGTTTTGTTATTCGAATTACTCTTTACCTCGAACGCTTAGTTTAATTGAATAGTGGTTCCTCGAAAATTTATTTCAGGGTAGGAATTCGCGAATTCGAAATTTGGTAACATACCACGTACTTTTCATAGAATTGTGACTAAGTTATTTCATTCTTCGGAATTAAAATCCAAATTAATCCCTTAACTCTGTTACCAAAAGGAACAATTCTAATAATAGGAAACTGTTTTCCTCGTTTTATGATTCATTTCTGTGACGCACGAGATTCAGATAATTGATCTCGCTCGAAAATGAAATAAACGATAAATAGTGTCATAAAACTCTAATTTTTCACCATATGAAATAAAAACATTAATGGTCTCAATACCAAAAAGTGGTTATTTATAAATCGGTCGATGGAAATATGCGAGTTCGTCACTTTTGAAAAAAGCAATTCCATTCTCGGTGGACATATTGGTTGTTGGAATAAATGGAGTGTGCTATTGTTAGACCATTTTCACACGATAAAGGTTCGTTCGATTTCTATTTTCGAAGTAAAAACATAGATATAATAGAGTCGTTGTGTTTACGATACGAAACCCAAATGCTGTCAATACAATCATTGTGATATGTAGTATTAAACACTGACCCAAGTGAGTAACCAAATGCGAACACTTATTGAATAATCGACTAATGGATTTGTGCCAGAGTGATCGATAAATTCAGAATACGTGCTCTACGCATAAAGATATCAACGGTGACATTCACGAGATTGCATAAATGTATCAAATTTTATACTTTGCGAGTTACAAGTTACACGTTGTTTTTTCCTAACAGAGTAACGTGAGTTGTTACGAAGATACGATGTGGTCGTTTTCCGGACTTCAGTGTATTATACAACAATAAACGCAACTGAGAATCTTCTATCTAATGACTTACATCCGTTCATAAATATTTAATGATTCTTTAATTGGAATAACGATTTAACCTTCTTTAGAAAAATTAATTTCGGCGCACTTATTTGGTTTAATAAAATTTTGTAATTAAGACATCATCTGCTCTTATACGAATCGCGCGTATAATTAAGTAGATATCTGAAACTTTTTTATCAGTTGAATACACAACGTGGTTCTTTCGTCTATTGCGTGAAATTTGATAATTTGATTCTGGAACTTTCTTTATTTGTATAGTGATTTTATTTTTATCTATACGTGTATAACTAATGCCATATATGTAATTATGAACAATGAAATTCAATTATTTAAATTTCTGATTCATTTGACGCGTGGTTCATTGAACAATAATAGAATTTGGAAAATAAAAATAGATTACTACCATATGAATAAAAATATAAAAAATTATCTAATATGATGATATCATTAAAGAGGAATTGTTGCGATCCATAAATTTAAATGGCACACAAGAAGAAAACTTGATTATGTAGGTAACCTTCAGTTCGAGATAACTAATAACGATGAATTTTAGTCAGTTTCACGTATATGTATATGGGACACATTACGCACTTGCCTCCTAGTTGGAAGAGTTAAAAATATATTTCAAAAATACCTCTTCATAAATAGTATTCTAGTTTTCCTATTTTCTACATTCTTTAAAGAGAAATCGCGTTCTTTTGAGTATTTGACATAATTTTCATATTTAAATAATAGATTTCAAAATTGATCGTATTTACTAGTGTAGTATTGTATGATATCATACTTTTAGATATTAAAATATTATTCGCATATGTGACGGAAAGAAAAAAGAGTACCAAGAAAATAACCGAAAAGGGGACAGCTCTATCGTAAAACCCACGAAGTAAATATTCAATTTAGATTCAGGTCGACAAACCGATCGTATATTACATTTTATATGATAGTATATTTCAGTCATTCAATTTGCCACAATTATATTGATAATAAGACACTATATTTAAAATGCGTCAAATTTTTCGTATAGAAAAATCAATATCCAAAAATAGACCATCTGAATAATCAGAATGGACGTTTTGCGAGTGAAGATGATTTCTTATTTTAGTTAAAAAGTGACCGACAGTTATTACTCGACAATAAAGGGTTAAATGCTGTATATACTTTTAAGATAGCGCCTACCTTTCTTTTTGTTGCATTTGCTTGAGCATGATATCCGCTAATGGATCTGCCAGAGGTCGTTCTCCCAATAGCCTCTGTCGATCCAGATCACCCTGCATTTGCGCAAATGCGTGTTCCCCAATATTGACAGAGGTTTCTAATTGTGCAGAAAGCTCCACAGTTTCATCGCCTAAAAATATAATTCCAATAAGTAATGAATTTTTTAAAATTTAAGTCAGAAAGCTAAGTTTTACAATGCTGATTCTTGTTTGAGATTATGCCTCTTTTCTAACATGATTACATCATTACCGACAGAGGTACTCAATAAAATGTCGTATTCTTACCAAGCATCAATATAATTTGGTAAATTCAAGTAATTTGTTACCGTGTAAAGCATGCTGTGGATTGTCAATAATTCTGATTTGTCTATCGGGAAGTAGGGGTTCCCCATCCGGACCACCTACATCGCTAGGCAATTGCCAACAAGCGTTATCCTGTTCAGCCAAATTTCTAGGAAAATAAAGAGGCAGCAGAACTTCGTAAATTCCTAAATCGCACGGATCAAGGACGAAAACGACACACGTGATGGAATCTCCATATTGTTCGAGAAACCTCCTAACAGTTCCTGTAATTTTTAAATTACAAATTTAATAATAACTTTTGGAAAGATGAATACGAATAAAAAAAAATTTATATTCCTTACTTAAAGCAATGTGAGCACCAGCATCGGGAGGATAATTCCTTCTTACAGAATTAAGCACCGGTAACGCAACACTACGGAGTCCAAGCTCCTTGGCTTTTTGTAAAACATTTCTATGTCAAAGAAATGATTTTTTAAATTCAATGTTAAACTTTTAAAATACTGTAAAATACTTTTATTTTGGTATGTTATTACCTGTAACAACAATGTAAAGTATTTTGGGCAGCTGTTTGATATTTAATGTTATACACAGGCCCGACAGTATGAATAATAAAACGCGCAGGCAATCCATAACCCTGCGTAACTCTTACTTCGCCAGTTCTGCACTCTGCAAAATAGATTATTGACTCTTAAAATTCTATAAAATTTCCACATTTTGTTAGTTACAACTGTACAAACCTTTAACTTCGCTAACAACTTCCATTTTGAGCGCCGAACCAGCTCGAGCAAATATTTTTTGGCACATGGGGTTACTATCATCCATTGTTTCGTTTGTAGAATTGACAATTGCGTCCACTTGTAGGACAGAAATATCGCCAGTCCTATAATTTCATTACATTATAGAATAAAATTTAAACAAACTATGTAAAAGAATTTCGATATTACCATATCGCAAGTTTGTTGTTGAGATAGGAATGACATGGAAAAGGGCACGTAGTATGATGCGCTGGTTCAGAATTCGAGTAGTCTGTAAATCGGTGATGGATGGGAAAGTCTCCCCATCGTTTCAAAGCACCAAGATCGACCACATCCGGGACAATTCCTAAGGGTTCCATGAGCCTCATTCAGCTAGCGGAATAGAAATATTATATTAGAAATTTATAATACGACAAGATGATGAATTTTAATTAAATTAACATAATTATAATTATTTCCATTAAAAAAATTAAAAAATAAAAATTAAAGAAATCTGTAAATTTAAAACTTTACGCAAAATTTGAAATTATGTAGGATTCAAATATTTTCACTAATTTACATAATATAAAATGAAAATTACTTTATCAATTAAATTGAAGAAACAATATCGGCCGTCCTATGGTACTTGGATGAAAATTCTTCGCGAGAATTAAAATGATGACATTTAGAGAGGTTATCGCAGTTTCCACGTGCTAATTATTACGAATCTCCCACTCGGGTGAGTTCTATTCTAAAAAAAAAAGAAAACAGTAGGAAATAAAAATTAAAGAAAGGAAAACGAGCTATCGTTTCATCAGGATGTTCGATCAATCGGGCTTTCGATCTTAACCTCACTTATCGTGTGCCGAAAAGCAGTAAACTGAGTGTGACAGGAAAAACAAGCCATATAGGCTTGTTTGACGAGGAAGTCGCGAGGTCGCGTCGCGCGTACTCCGTTCAACGCACACATGCCAAAATGGAATGGCATTTGTATGGTAGGTACGTTAGCGCTCGCTCTCGCGGCTTCGCTTTTTCCATGAGTCATTGGCGCGCGTGACGTCACGATTCAACATATACGATCGGTACTTGTTACTCGATTTCGTAACGCGATAGTTGACAGAATTCTTTCTCTCGCTCTTGTCGAGTTTCGACCGCGTCGCTAAAATCGTAGAAGCTCGAAACGGGAAACGTTATTGAATGAGTACCGCGAGTGAATGAAAAAAAAAAAAGAGAGAAGGTTGTTTACACGCCGCGCCAATTGATTTATACGATATTTAAACGCGTCGCGTGCCTCTCGCGACGAATTAGAATTCGGATTGAGATTTCTCTGCGGTAATTGCGACACGCGAGCCCGAAATTACGCGCGGAAACGCGGCTCGGCTTGCCCGATCGGATAGTTGATAAACCAATTTGAACGAGTTCGTAATCGTAGCCGACTATAGATTCGATAAACGCAATCGATGCGTAATTACGGCTCGACGACAAAATAGTTGTCGTTCGCGTGAAATTTTAATACGGGGGAGCGAACGCGAGTTTAGCCTTTACGCGACACCTGATTCGCTAACCGGAGTAAAGAATGCGTTTAATCGAATCAACAGGTGATAGGGAGTAAAATCGAAATGGCCACTGGAGAACGTTGAGCTTTTACGAACGTATAATTTTAATAACCGTAGACTGCGCTGTATTTTCGTCGACGATCGTTCCTCGAGAGCGACAGTTTGGGCAAAAATTCTATTTTACGTATAAATCGATTAGAGTTGCGAAATTAATTTGACACCGCGTCCGAGGGCTGCCATTAGGCAGAAATGAAAATTTTAACGTTCTACCGATAAGGACATCATCGCGGCAATTTCAGACTCTACTTACTCCTAGTTAGACGCGATCGAAGCTCCGCGTTCGTCGTGATTTCACCCCGTAAACTACCCTCTTCGAGTCGGCGCGATCGTTAGACTATTTTCGACCGTCCGTGTCTTTATAAGAATCGACGTTACCATTTTTTCTGGCCTATAAATATCGCACTTTTCCCTTTTAATCCGTGTTTCGCTTTTTTTGAACATATCGCTATACATGGAGAGAAAAAAATAGTAATGTTTACCATGCTACATAGTAATCAAACTTATATTTCAGAAAACTCATAAACGATACTATGTGAAATAGTAATGATTACAATGTACATGGTAATATTTACTATGTCACATAGTAATGAAGCAAATTGGAAATATCGCTATGCTGCATAGGAATGAAAAACTATAGGAAATGGTACTGAATACCATGTAACATAGCAGTCGTCACTAAAATATTTATATATGCGCGCTACGACATCTATGTAAGATAGTGAGACGAAATTTCCCCTCGTTGTACTCGCGCGACGGTTAACGAATACAACGAACCGAGGAAACACACTCAGCGCGGCCGGCACCGTCGGCTGCTGAGGCTCAAGAAAATACGATCAAACTGATCAACAAAAGAATACTGGGCGCCAGTTAGTTTTAACAAAACTAACAAAAGAATCTATTATATCCCGGCAGTCAGTCGACAGTACAAGAGACACCTCAGGGTGGGAAACTGTGCTGGACCGATCAAAATGAACAAATGAATACAATGTAAAGAAATATATTACGTGATCTTATAAAATACAAGATAACCGGTGCACCGGATCGCAACGCTCGCTACAGTTCTTTGGTCGTCCTGGATCGCTCCTTGGTCTTCCACTCTGGACGCTGGTCCTACGCAATCGCTTCGTAGACTCTCTCCAGACTCTAATCAACTACTGAGTACTGATTAATCGCGCGTCGCTCCGATCTATCTGATCGATTCGGTAATATTCGCCCGAATTCGGCAGACAATCGGGTCCGCGCACGCACGCTATTGTCGCGGCGACGGCGGCATCGCAAAATTCGCCGCAATAGTAAAGTTGACGTTACCATTTTACTATGTCAAATGAATTTCGTCGGGTGAAAATCATCGTTACTATGTAACGTAGTAATAATTACTATGTAACTTAGCAATGGTTACTATGTTGCATTGTGAACATTACTATTTTTTTCTCTCCATGTAGATCCGCTACTCGGCGTCAATTTACATTTTCACATTGAATCCATAATCGGATACGTTTCCCCAAATAATGGAGGCGCGCTCGAGAGCGAAGGGAGCCTTTTGCGTTGAATGAAGCGTAAAGGGCGAGGAGGTAAAAAGGTCTTTGAAATAGATTACCATGGGGTATAATGAATAAATCACAGAAGCGGCTCGTTCTTCTCCGCAGCGTGGAGAACACCGAAACGCAATAACTGAAAAATTATTGAAAATACAATTATCGAGAAGAAGCGCTCCCCTCTTCTTGGCATTTTGCGCCGACGAAACACGAGTGAGAAAACAAAGAGAAACTGGAGCGGTGCGTTATCAGCTGGTACTAGACGATTGTTTCGTTGATTATTTCGATTATTCCGCTCGCGAGAGAGCGGTCGCGAACTAACCGATCGAGAGCGCGTAAAAATACAGGGAGCTGTGAATTTTTACGCTCGTTATGATTCGATTCGAAAACGATGGCGGCGCGGCGAACCGGTTAACGCGCGTCGTTCACGTGTCAACGAATGAAAAAAAAAAAAGAAGATAGCATTACATGTAGGTGATTCGACCTCCCTTCCGTTTGGTTAACCGAATGCACCTAGGAAGCCTTTCTACTGGCGATACGCGTTCTATAACTCGGGGCTTCGAAACAAATCCTTTGTGGGCGAGGAAAGTCGCCGACGAAGCGAAAGAGCAGCCTCGAAAAATAACAACGTCACTTCGCGCGATTAAATATCATCGAGGAATATATTTTTCTCCGTTTCGAATGGCCGTATCTCATAAAGCGCAGCCGAGGCCGTAATTTTACTCGTTTAATCCCCTTGTGAATAATCGCTCGCTCGAAAGAAGAGTATCGATTAACCTCCCGCTAATTGCTCCGCAAGTTGTTTGTCCGTTGAAATTCGTCGTGCCGCTCGCGCGACGCGATGCAACTGTGCGCGTAAAAACGAGAATATTCGTCCGTAGAAACGAGCGCGGACGATAATCGAGGGAGTTTAATCTCTCGGGGAGCAAGCAGATCCGGTTAGCGATAACGAACGAGCGACGTCGCGTCATTTGGAGCGCGTGATAAAATTGATCGATGCTGTTTGTTCCTCTAATCGGAACTGCTCTATCGATACAGCCACGACGCGTTCCTTGCTCGGCCGAGCGTTTATGATTTTTAATATACGAGCATCCGGGAGACCCTCGACTAATATCTTACCGTTGGATGTATTTTTCATCCAATTTTCTTAACACTTAACCCCTTAACAGTGTATGACGCATATATGCGCATGGAAAATACTGTCTGGTAGTGCGCATGACTCATATATGCGCGCGGGTTGAAAAATTGTGTTCCGATATTTATAATCGGACCAAAATTTGTATGCTCGTATTTTTGAGATTGCTGATCGGTAATCCAATGTTAAAAACGCAAAATTGCGCATAATTTTAAAACCGAAATGATTTTTTTTGTAATTCAGAAAAATTCTATTTGGCATTAGCTGGTGAAATTATTCGATGATAAAATAAATCATGACCCCAGAATGTACCTCGAGGAGGTTGCCAAAATACATTCCATATTTTAAAAAATTTTTTTTTAATTTAAAAAAATTTTTTTTATTTTTTTTTAATTTGAAAAAAAAAATTTTTTTTTATCTTTTTTTCGAAATCATCTAAATTTCGAACAGTAAACGTTTGTTATGAAACATCCTGTACGTATACCACAATGTACCGCACGTAGGCTCGAGATTCAAAATTTTAATTTCCATTTTTCAAATAGAAAAATCAAGAAATATTTTTCTATATTTTTAATGATTCATTCGTGATTGGTAGCTTTGAAAACGCTCTTATACAAGTTTTCAATAGATTCGTAGAAAATTTTTCTTCGCACACTACGGAAGAAAGAAGATGATTTCCCTCGCACTGTTAAGGGATTAACAGACCGTAGATTTACGTTTTTCGATTTCATCCTCATAGGACGGACCACGTAGATCTACGATTTTGTATGGATTTTCAGTATGTTGCATCAGGGTTTTTCGTTTTTTTGGAGTTTTAAATCTATACATTCATGTTTATTTAGTTCCCCTAAAAAATGCCCCGAAACCAGGAAAGACAGAGCAGATTCTAGTTAAGGGTTTTAACACCGCTCGCGAATGTTTCGCCGAGTATATAGATCGCGACACAATCGCTGCAACAGTACAACGATATTGTTTAAGCAATTGCAGCTTCGTCTTCGACTCGATATTTTTCGTTCCATCTTACGCGCCGTCGGCGATTCCCGCTAAAATCGATAATCGTAAATAATTGACACGCGCGTGCGATCGATCGGTGTACATGGCGCGTATATATCCTACGACTGTCGAGCGCGCACGCGAACCAGAGCGCGCCGAGAGAGTCGATACATCTCAAGGGAGAGAGGGTTACGTTTTTGTGTAAAGGTAAAGTGTACTACGCTGAAACGGCTTTTAAAACATCCAACGAGTCGAGAGTGCCTAAGCTCGAGTGTCGTAGTCGAGGAGGGACCGAGACGACACTTGCGCGCGTTTTTGCCCACATCCGCATCGATTGGACATCGAGACGTAACGATTATGAAATCTCGCCTTCGAAATTCTACACGCTCTACGTGACTTTCTGTATCCTCTAACGGGGTCAATGCGATTATCGATTGGTTATCGAAACGCAAGTTCAAAGAATAAGTTGACCAATTGATTTCTCGAGAAGGACGCGAGATCGGTGCATGTTTAGTGCCGTATAACCGTTGCAAATTGATTCCAAACGAGTATAATGTTGGCGTGTATAGTTTAATTATAGGCTTTTCAGCGAATGCTATTTAACCAGTATCCGTTGAGCGCAAAAAAGAGAGAGAGGGGGGGGG